>BMAW01079525.1:28514-159112 GCA_019974015.1 Nephila pilipes | reverse complement strand
ATATATATATATATATATATATATATATGCATATACATACATATATACATACACTGCTGTGCAAAAATTAAGGACGAAGTCGAAAAATTAAGAATATCATCTGTGAATGTAGAGTCAAAGTGGACTGAAAGGTCAGTCAGGAGATTTACTTGGGTAAGGTACAGTAGCCCATTCGCAGACATGCAGTTGGATGTTATGCATTATTGTTAGAACGGGATAAGGCACGCTGGTAGAGTAAGTTCGGCACTTTTGGGGAAACAAGAGCACGTTGTATGTTAGTTTAAAAGACGTTCGAGTTGTTGCCTCATAGTGAATTGTGTATTATATTATATATATATAACATAACATAACATAATATAATATAAATTCAATTAAGTACTGGATATTCATAAAAATTATATATAAGCATTACATATAAACATAAAAATTGAAGATCAAATAGACTATTATTGAGAAGGAAGTCTAAAATAGAGGTAAAGTATTCTATAATCTTATCTCTTACTTTGGGCAGAATGTGCGTAGTTAAAAGTGTTTTCCGGATTCAAACCATACCTCTCAGCAAATTACCAGAAATAAAATTTGATAAAAACTATGATTCCACAGTGCATATAATCTAAAAATTTAAACATAGCAATCCACATAAGCAAACTAAAAGAAAATTATCAGAATAAAATTAAAATTCTAACAACTTATTTAAAAATAATCTATTAGACAGCATATAAACACAATTTCTATAGTTTTGAGAAATGCACAGTGGATAAGTCATTAAATATGTATTTCTTGTGATTATTGAAATTAAATGACATAATTGAGACATGTGTATGTAATTTGTCAGATAATTAACAAGTCATTAAATATCGGACAGATTACATACACACTTCTATTCCTTGTTTGTATTTCTACTATATGGAGAGTTGTATTTTACCTCGCCAATTCCTCATAAACACACACACACACACACACACACACACACACACAATGAATCTAAAGGACACGTTTCTTACTTTCTGTGTCATATGGATAAGCCTAATATTGTTGCGGTATGTCGTCATAAGGTGCGTTTGCACCTATTTTACAACGTTTTTCTGAATTTCACTTGGTGTGTGTGTGTGAGTGTGTGTGTCATCAAATTTTCGATCGTTAATTTAACCAACTTCCCATCAAGCTAGAACTCTGAAACCTTGGGAATCGTTCTTACTCGCCTAACAATGCAATATTTAGACATTTGTGACAAGTTTTAATTAATATTTCAATAATTTTAATAAGTCAAAATATTCTTTCCCCTTGGCGTATTTAGGATTGAGGAAAAAATTTCTTTCCCCCCCTGGGAACACTGGGCACTCCCCACGCCGCATGAGGTATCGTAAAACCTTTGTACTCACAAAGGGGAGATACTATCTACCCTTTACTATCTCCGAGATAGTAAGGGTTGCTGACTTTTAGTCAGTAATCATTCGCAATAAAGAAAGTTTCCAATATTTGGCGCCATGTCTTATCACTATAATTTTTTCTGAATTCTGGTTCCCATTTTTTTTTAATAGAATGACTTACAAACTTTCAAATGCATGTTTTGATTTTATGAGTATTATGAATTTTTTAATACGCTCACAAAGTCTCTTTTTAAATAAATTTTTAAGTTAAAAATAACTAACAGTTTTTAACTAATATTTCTATAATTTTCTTTAATAAACTTTGCCACCATATAAAAACGTTGGTTTTTATATCGAATTATGTATTCAATATCTTTTATTTCATGTTTACACCTATTTGTATTTAATATTTTTTATTTCATTAATATTTTTGTAATATGCCTTTATTTTAAATGTATGTAAAATAATTCTTTTGTTATTCCCACACCATCAACCCACTTTTTATCTGGTGCGTGTTGGCAACATCCTTGTCGTTTCGGAACGTACTGGATTTGGCGAGAGACGCCATTTGTGGTAGTATTAATTCGCGTGTTCGCCGCACAGATTAGCTGCTGTTTGTTTTAGTATACGAGCTCACAGCACAGTTTAGCCGCTGGCAGTCGTTTAAATAAATTAATAATTTGTTGAAAAGTTTCATATCTTTTTACACACAACTAAGGTGTTTTTTGAAGAAGTTTCAGTCATTTTATAGAACGAATATTATTAATTTTTGTCAAGGAACACTTTACCTTTGATAATTTCACATGTTAAATATGGAAGCAGTGTTCAATTAACAGTAGCTGAAGCAGTGAAATATATCATATGACTGTAAAACGAAAAGAAAGATGAGAGGCAAAGAAGAGCCGTCAATGACAGGAACGGCTCTAGTACCCCAGAAGATTGGGAAATCCAGAAATTTTGATAATTTAGCAATTAAACGAGACTCCTGATACTAGCATAACACACACGATTCTTCGAAATGGAGGATCAATAGCTAGAGTGAAAGTTGCAGCTGAAGATTTATGAGAGATTGGTCAAGCAATTTGGAGGGGCGTTAAATAGAGAAAATATGTCAAAAAGAGTAATATAGTTAAGAAAAAAAAAAAAAAAAAAACGCGTTAACGTGTTTTTTTTTCATCGCACACACACACAAATGTAGCATCAGAAAAAAGTTCAATCATTATCTTGTGTTTCATATAAAAATAAGAAAACTAAAGTTATTGTTGTTTCGAAATGTTTGGTCGCATACAAATTTTCGAAATTATATTAAAAAAAACAATGAGATTCTCAAAAGTTACATTTTTTTTTTCATTCCATAAATGCATTTAAATATTTCTTTAAATTTTTTTTTCCTTTTTCACTTTTTCTCGCCCACGTATCAACCATTGCGCCCTGCCATTTCTGGAGCATACAAAAGAAAACTCTCCTGCACCCTCCTCCATATATCAGCTCCAACCACCGTTACAGCAGCTACGTGACAAGTTAAGGATGATGACGTCAGTCTTTAGCCCCGCCTCCTTTCGTGACGTAGCATCATTTAACTCGTTCCACATTGTTTTCTCTTTTCTTTTTTTCAAAGAAAATATGTGTTTATTTCATGTGCGGAATGCAGCTGATAAATGAATTCTTCAGAAAAGTGGGCTGTTAATGGTAGAAAAAGTAGCTAAATAAGACAGGTGAATTTATTTATTACCTTAGAAAAGGAAATCCAGAAAACTTCCTTTGTATTTATTCTACTCCTGTTTATTGTACTTTTGTGTTGGTGATGAAGTTACACAAAAGAATAATTTCGATGAAAGGAAGAATGGTCACCTGAAATATGAAACTGCGATGGAAATAAATCCATTTTCTAAATATTATCCGCAGTAAATACTTTCATCATTTAAAAATGTCAGTCACATTCCATTATTTCATTTTCTTTTTCTTTAAATTTCAAACATAATTGCGCATAAACATCGTTTATTATATTTAAGGTAAAATTTTATCGAAATTTTCTTTTTAAAAAAATAATTCCCCAGCAAAAAAATGCACTTTTTTGCGAAGAAAGATTTGTGAAATATTTTCTAGTATTGCTCTGCCTTATTAACAGGAACAAGCGAACGATTAAATATTTTTAATTCCATTTCTTCAAACCTTTGTTAGAACATTATCTTCAACCCTTTCACTGTTTATGTTGCTAGAATTTTGTATGCTAAGAATAACTTTTGATAAAAACACGAAACTTGGAGATTTCTGTAATTTTAATAAATATTTAAAATTTACAGTTTTATAATTTTTAATGATTACGTAATTCACCATTTTCTGACAATGATTTTTAAATATATGGTAGAAAATTTTTTCGCTGTGTCTAACATTTCATTTGGCCACATCAATTATTAAGAGTAATTTTAGATAATATGCAACATCACTGACATTTTAGATTTTTTGAAATGTGCAAAGCCATACAAAAATACATTATACGGAAAATGTGAGATACTCAAAAGAATAAACCAAAAAGTATTCAGCTGTAGTTTTACTTACTTTAACATTAGCATAATATGATTATTATCATTACCATAATTATTTTGAAAGTTAAGAAAAAAAAAATAAAGATTGAATTCGAAGATGGACTAAATGGTATAAAATATTTTTTTTTAAAATATATAATAATATATAGTTTATAAAAGCTTGAAAAGATCATGTAACTTAGATAACTAGGTAATTGTCGATAAATTAAGTACCATAGTTACTTATTTATATATGAGATCAACACAAGTATTAAAGCTTCAAGCTTTTATAAATTATATACGAGTATTATTTACATTTAAATAAATAATTTTTATTCCTTTCTATACATCTTTTGATAAAAGCTTGATTAGAAAACCTTTTTTTAAATTTATATTTATTTAACTTTTTAAAGTCTGGAAATTTAAGATGAAAAGAAAAAGCAATTACATAAGCTATACGTATGTACTAAATTTGAAATCAATTGGACGTTGTTAAGTATAAAGTCCTCCTCCCCTCCCACCACGTTCATCATTGCTTAAGCTATATTATTGTACTGTCCTCTGAGTTATACGTGTATACAAGACTTCAGCTCGATCAGATGATAGGAAGAGCGTTAGAGTTCGAGAATAAAGGGCTAGACCTCCCTATGCCCCATTCTCCGCCCCTCAAGTCTGCCACTGTTTTAGTATACCGTAGTATTGTACTGTCCTCGAAGTTATATGTGTATGCAAAACTTCAGCTCGATCGTATTATAAGAAAAGAGTGAAGAATCGAGTACAAATTTTGAATTAAAAAGAACTTACGTACACATAAACATAACGGGTTAAATAAAAACTTGTAATAAAATGTTACACAAGAATACCATTTTAAAACGTTTTTTTCTGAATTTCACTTGGTGTGTGTGTGAGTGTGTGTGTGTGTCATCAAATTTTCGATCGTTAATTTAACCAACTTCTCATCAAGCTAGAGCTTTGAAATTTTGGAATCGTTCGTACTCGCCTAACAATGCAATATTTATACGTTTGCGACAAGTTTTAACTAATATTTCAATAGTTTTAATAAGTCAAAATATTCTTTCCTCTCGGCGCTTTTAGGATTGAGGAAAAAATTTCTTTCCCCCTCTGGGAACACCGGGCACTCCCCACGCCGCATGAGGTATCGTAAAACCTTTGTACTCACAAAGGGGAGATACTATCTCGGAGATAGTAAGGGTTGCTGACTTTTAGTCAGTAATCATTGGAGAGAAAGAAAGATTCCAATATTCGGCGCCGTGTCTAATCACAATAATTTTTTCTGAATTCTGGCTCCCATTTTTTTTAATAGAATGACTTACAAACTTTCAAATGCATGTTTTGATTTTATGAGTATTATGAATTTTTTAATACGCTCACAAATGTCTCTTCTTAAGTAAATTTTTAAGTTAAAAATAACTAACAGTTTTTTAACTAATATTTCAATAATTTTCTTTAATAAACTTTGCCACCATATAAAAACGTTGGTTTTTATATCGAATTGTTTGTTGTGCATTGGAATTTATTCTACAAAAATTGCAAGTGAAATAGTTTATTGTAACCTGAAGAAAAGAGAAATGACCTTAATCTGCAGAGCTAGAAATTACTCTGAATGATAAAATTAAATATTTGTAACACATTCGTAGATAAGATTACAAATTTCCTCAATGTAAAAAATTATGAGTAAAAAGTGTTCAACTGAACATTAAAAGAAATGTTTGTAATTTTTTCAAATTTAAAATGATAACAAATCCTCTTTCTTATTTTATTTAAATTTATCATTAGACATGAAACTTAGTGAGATTTGAGGGACATCGTCAACTTTTTTGGCAATAAACTTGAAACTTCGACGATTTCAATAATCTCGGAAATCTGACTAATACGAATTTGTCGCATTTTTAGTAAGAAATTTGAAATTTCGACGATTTCAATATTCTTGGAGATTAAATTTAGAGATCTAAATTTTTACAAACTACTGAAAATGGAAGGAACATAATAAACTTTTCTACATTGCACTGCAAAATGTATTAACTTTCACGTCTTTTGTGATGTTATTGTTTAGATGAATAGGATGACTTTTTTTATAATATCGAGAATATAAATTATTGAAAGAGACCGAGATCACTATTATTGCTTTGATTGGTTAATTTTTGAAATTGCTGTATATTACCATTGAGTTATATTTGTGACATTCTTATAGAAAAGTCTTTTTGATGACTTTTAGAAATTTCATAATACATATAATATTCAATAAAAAAATAATATTTTTCACATAATTTACATCAGCTTCTTTTAAGGCAATAACATTAAACCGTGCATATTGACAAACAAAAAGTATTTACTAGATGTCCTAATTAAATGAGTGTTTTTTGTTGCAACAATTTATTTTCAAAAAAAAAAAAAAAAAAAAATCCATAGAATGAAGATTTCTGAATAATTTTAAACTATATATCTAGAATGGTTATATACAAGGTAACAGTAACAAACTAGTACTTGAATTTGAACTTCACCATTAAACTCATTATATTTCCATCACAAATGAAGATTAGAAACAGACAATTTCATTGTATACATTCACCTCGGCTAATTTTGATGCAAAAATATTTAACGACGCATATTGACGGACAAAAAAAATTAATAAAGTCCTGATTAAATTACTGGTTTTTCACCACAACAAATTATTTTCAAAGCAAATTACATAAAAAAAATGTTTCTGAATAATCCCATGACTATGCATTTTGAGTAATTTTCTTCACAGACGAATAATAAAAAGAAAAGCAGTTTCCCCTTTTCGCACATGTTTAAAAATATTTAATAAAAGTCTTAGTTAATTTATTGTTTTTCGTTTTAACAAATTATTTTTCGAAATGAATTTCATAGGAAGGATATTTCTAAATAATCCCATGGCTCTATATCTAGAATAAATCTTTATAAGAAAACAGTAGCAACTTGTGTGAATTTGAATTCCTCACCATTTCACTTAATATATTTTCTTCAAAGACGAGGAAAAAAAATCAAATGCAGTTTCTTTTTCGCATATAAGGCTTTGGGTAAGATGGACTATAATTTGCAAGCTATGCTGTATGGAAATTCAGTAATGTGTGTCCAATTTTCTTATTTCCTTTTTTGTTCCACGCGTGGAAGAAAAATTTATAAATATATTCTTCAGGCGTGTTCTAGAGATTCTACTTTTTTGCGCATAGGTTAAGGTCTCCGAGGAATATCTTCCAGAATTTATACACATATATTTGTATTTTTTTTCAACATTTTGTTTATTTTCCCTTCCGACGAAATCACTCCTGCAAATGTAAGCAAGAGTGGAAATAGTATGATTTTGCTGAACTTTTATTCTTTTTCTTATAGTCTAGTAAGGAAACAACTCATCTCTTTCTCCAAGAAGTTGAAGTAGTCTTCTTCTCTTTCTTGTCTAATAATCTAGATTTGTAAACAGTTGCAGAGGAATTTCGATTTTATGCGATGCTTTTAGAAGATTTATTTCGCATTCGAAGCGAAAGCATGCGTTTTTCGATGACTGCTTTTCTCTCTCTCTTTCTTTAGAGTTGCATTGTGATTGAAATTCTTTAGGATTTAGTTAAATCTGAGTAGAAATCTTTCGAATTTAATAGAAATCTATTATATTTGAGTGGGGTTAGATTTTATGATGTTAAAACCAGATTCACATAAATTGGGAACGTAAAAATAAAAATATTGATTTATTGATTTTACTATTTTAAAATATTTTTTAAAAATAAATTATTGCATTTTTTGAAAAACGAAATAGAATAAATTAAAATAAAATACATATAATTTAGCATTAAGTTTCTAAAACAAATTGAAGGAGTATTGTGGATAATTAAAAAAAAATATTAAGAATAGAATAAAATAGAAGGGAAATAAAATAAAAGCAACAACAATTTTAAATTGATACTTTAAAATCTCAACAGCTTAGATTTTTTGTTTATCAGAAGGGGTAGCAGTATTTAAAAATGAAATATAGAAATAAAATACGCATTATTTACCTTACTTTTCTAAAACAAATATGAGTGATATTGAGAAATAAATTTAAAAATAAAAATTATAAAGAATGGAATAAAATAGAAAAGAAATAAAATAAAATAATTTGCAATTTTAAATTTTATACTGATAGCTTGGGATTTAAGTTTGCCGAAAATAGCAGCATTATATTCAATCCAAAGAGCCTTAAAATCCCTTACATGATTTGTTCTGGAAGTCTGAAGAACATTGTGGTAATCTAAATGACATCTTCGTAATCTGAGAAGGGCTTGAAATTATGAATTCTATCACGAATATATCTTTGTGTAGCTGCACAAATGCTATATAATGTATTAACTAAAGCTGCATTTAATAAAATTATGAAAAGTTGAACAATTTTTTGTCTAAGTTCAACACATAGCCTACGGCATACTTTACTTAAACTTGATTACTTAATTCTTTACTTAAAGCTTTACTTACGAGTAAATTCGGTACACAGTGGCTTGCCACTGATGGTGGTTGACAGCGACAATTAATATGTGTCATACACAATTGGTGGTAAGAGTAGTTACACTAATGTTAATTAGTATAACTTCAATATCTACATTTATGAATCGTTTATGTAAAAAATGTAATTTGCTAAGCTACTTCATGAATTCTTTATGAATGAGCAATTAGTTTCATTAATATTTAACCTTTTTTTTTAATTTGAAAACGGAAAATTAATTATTAATTATTAAAAATGCTCAAAACTGTGAACTAAATTTTTTACAATTAGCGTTTCTCTCTGTTTGCTTATTTTCTGATATAAATGAGACATGCTATTTTTTTCCTCCAAAAAATATATTAGTTGAAATATTTACTTTTATCGCTCTGAGTAATTTCTTCACTTTAAATCAGCATTTTATTTCTTTGTAACCCTTTTCCCCATTACGAGTATGTGTACAGTGTTTTGTTCTAAGCTCCATGAACATCTAGTAATTGTTTACTTGAATAGTAATCATGAGTTAATTCATATTAATAATCATTCAGAAATTTGATTGTATATTTCAATTTGTTGCTAGAGTAAAAAATTTAAATTAAAAAGTATAATATCCAAAATTTATATCGCAAATATTTAATTGAAGCAAAAATAAAAGTTCTATCGCAAACTTTAATTTGGAAGAAAAAGATTTACCATTTGAGCTCCACAGGATATTTGTATTTTTATTTGTTTCAAACTATTACATAGTTATTAATAGTATTCTATACACTTTTTCCTGGAATTCATACTCTTAATCATCCAAAATTATTTTTCTCTGAACATACTTTGAAATAAATGGAATGTGGAAAAAATGAGATATTCTCTAAAAATAGGCATCATTGTACGTCTATTAATTTTCCGTTGCTTCCTTTTATGTCTACTGACTTAACATTCAAAATCAACTCATACATAAAAGAACATTGACTAAAGCTAGCTTAAAATTAGAAACCAAGTAACAAACATAAGCAAAAAAAAAAAAAAAAAAAAAGTACCACCCCCTCAAATAATGTGATACTAACCTAATCGTCAAGAAGACATTTATCATTTACGAAGAGAAAAAATTTCATCTAGGGAAAAACGAACGAAAAAAAGTAAATAAAAATGTCCTAAATTACAACAATAAATTCTAATCGGCATTACATTTTTATTTATTCCAAACTATTTCATAATTGCTTATAAATATACATTTAATCACCACATTTATTTTGCTCAAAGTCACATAACTTAGAAATTTTCGCAAGAGTTTCAAAATAATGATATATTCTGTAGAAATTTATTTCATTATTTTATTTTCCATTAACTTTCCGTTGCCATCCTATGACTTCTATTGGCTTAATATTCAAAGTCAACGCATACATAAAATGATATTGACTAGCTTAAAATTAGAAACCAGTCAACGAACACAAGAAAAAATTATACCACCCACGCAAATAAAGTAACACGAACCTAATCTTCCAGAAGACATTCCTCATTTACGAAGAGAAAATTCCATCCTAGGAAAAAAAAAAGAACGAAAAAAAAGTTAAGAAAATGGTCCTAAATTACATCAACAACTTCTAAGCGACATTGAAGATTCGCATTTACGTCTCGGGGTAATTTTGGAACAACCTTCAATCGCCCGGAAGATAATCAAAGACGAGAGCAAAGTAAAATCCGATTCCCAATCTGAGTTATTCCATTAGTAAATGCAAATGGAGAGTGGGGCTGTCTGCTCACATAACGCCCTATGCGCCCCACTGAATGACGTTTGCGGGGGCGGCATTTGGGCCCGGGTGACGCCGTGGTACTGCCTCATCATTCTTCGCAGCAGACTAATGTCGGATGATCTTTGATGTTGTACATTGTAAGGAATACAACTACCTCGTCGGTTGTTTCCTTGTCATTAGCTTTCCTCTGTTTCATTGAGAAAGTCTTGAATGAAATGTCTTGAAGGAGAATGTTGTTTGTACTTTGTTTAACTTAGTTAAGATGCTTAGCATTCAATGATGCTAGCAATTCATGATTTATTGCCTCTTTCTATGCTATTATTTTTCTATATGCGCTATTAATGTTATAAAGCCTTCGACGTTTGTGCATTGTATAAATTGACGTAATGCTCCATTGTACTCTTTATTCAACTCCATCATTAGTTATTCAGATTCTCATTTTAAGTTTAGTCGTTTTTCTTTTCGTTGATAAAAATGAAGTTAAGAGGTATACTTCAGAAATCATCGTACGTTGAATCTAATCAGAATTACATAAGTTATTTTTATCATAACAGAGTTGATTTGAATGAAAGTATGCTATTCCGTATATAACATGCTTTTAATGTTAATTTTCTATCCTTATGATTTATGGGATGATTTGTAACTTCCATTTCAAATATTTGCGAAAATTGTTAAACATTTATTCTCATATACATCTTTATTTATTGCTTTGTATATATAATCTCAATTCCAATTTTTCAAATGCAGCTTAAATATAAAAATGTATAGTATTTATGCATAATTTTTATTCATATTAATAAGACATAGTTACTTTTTTTTTTATCATCGCGTATAATATTTATATCTTTAATATGTAATGCTTAAATATATAAAACAAAATCTTTTCACCTTAAATAATGCAATTTCATAAAATTTTAGAAAAAAAATACATGGAATTTCAAAAAACATATTGAATTTTTGTAAGGAACAATATATTTATTTCAATTACTTATATAAATATACCAGCTTGGAAAAGTATAAAAGCTCTTCCAAAATGTTTGATAATTCTTTTTTAATACCGAGAATAAAGTGGAAATCATTTCTTACTTTTCTCCATCTCTTCAACAAATTTTTTCCCTATCTCATTTTGCAATTTTTCTTATCCCTGAAGTTTTTAAAAATTTATTTCATACTTTCACTATCTGAGATTTTTTTTTAAAAAAAAATCATTTCAAAGAAGTCTTATACGTTGTGAATAACCATTCGGAATTAATTCAAAAAACATTCTGTGCAATAAGTGTAAAGAGTATCAGAGATAAACTTTAGAAAGAATTTGTAAAATAAACATTCATTCATAGAAAAGTTGGAAGATATTTTCGAAATTTTTTTTCTGCGGGGTACCTTCCTATACCTTAAGGTTCTGAATTTAATAAAGTTGTATTGTGAGATTTTTTTTATTCTTCATAAATTTATGAAATCATATGAAAGGATAGTGAATGGGATGTGGGTAAAATCTCTTTTAAACTCGGAATATCAAAATGTTTATCCCTTCAATGCAAAATTCTTCGAAAATACATTCCAATTTTCTTATGAATTAATGTTTATTATTTTTTTTTTGGAAAAAATTCCTATATAACAATATTCATGCACATTAAGTGAAATAAAATCATATAAATGTAAGTAAAATTCTTTAAATCAATCTCTTATTTGAAAGTTATTTGTAAGATATAAATACAATTTTAACTATAAATTAATATATAATTTATAAAAGCTTGAGAGAGAGAAAGAGAGAGAGATGCTTTAATTCTTATTTTGATTTTATATTACTAAATTTCTATGATAGTACTTAATTTATCGGTGATTACCCAGTTATCTTAGTTAAGGAATTCAAGCTTCTACAAATTATATATCATCTTACACTTAAAAAATTATTTTTAAATATTTTAGCCCATCTTTAAACAAAAACTTGATTTAGAAATGTTTCTTTACTCATATTTCTTTAATTCTTTTAGTCTGGAAATTTAAGACTAAGAAGCAATTACATGAGCTTAACATGTGTGCTAAATTTCAACTCAAATAGAAGTTGTTAAGTGCAAGGGCCTTTCCTCCCGATAAGTCTGTCTCTGTTTGAGCATACCGTAATATTGTATTGACATTGGAGATATACTTGTATGAAAAATTTCTGCGCGATCGGACTATAAGAAGCAGTTTAAAATTCGAGCGCAAATTTTGAAGTTAAATCAAAGCTTGTAATAGAAGTAAAGATGGATATAATAGACTTTACTTTTGTATAAAAAACTATGTCATAGTTTTTGAAAGAAATATCTTTTTAGTATTATATTTTATCCACCAAATTATATTTGCTTAGCTAAAAATAGTAAGTATTCTTTATTTCAGCATTTGAAATTTCGCCACATTTTATAATCCAGCACCGATTGAGCCATTCGCTCGATGGATTCGAAAGCTTTTTATCTTTACCGCCATCGACAAGTCTTGATATAATCCTACTTGCATTTTCGTCCAGTGTTTATCGTAACTGACAGCTTTCTGTGCAGAGCATAGTTAATAGATTTCTAGAGGGTTACATGTAGCTCGTTTGCACATAATATCACCAGAGTTTGAACAGTGAAATATTTTCGAATTCCAGAAGCAGTTCATCAATTTCTAATAAAAGAAATTAGCGTGCACATGTGGCTAGAGTCGCACAACTTGTTTTAACTATCATTTTGCTGTATTAAATTATTTAAGCAGCATTTTATCAGAACAAAAATATATTCAATTAAATTAATGTTTAATGTTTGATTTCTAATTTTGTAGTTGCCAGTGTCATGAAATATTTTATGCGACACTTCACCTACAAAGGCTTAGAATATACATTAACACATTAAATACATATTTTAATCGCTTAAATTTTAATTAAGACAGATTTATCTTTGGTATTCCTGTTAAAATTTTATGTACCCTTGATAATTCGGTAAAATAGCTTATCCGGCTTGCTCGTTCTCCTGAACAAGCTGGATAAAAAAGAACTTATTGTATCTGGAAATAAGAATTTTCATTTGATGTACTTTTCTTCCACTGCAGTTTTATAAATGAAAAGCAGTTCTTAACGAAAAATTAAGCCATCAGAAATATCATACATATTTTTAAGTTGTAAAATGTTTTAATAATAATTATTAACCAGCAGTATTAATACATAAATAATTTCCTTTGAAACTAATTATTTTCTTAAATAAGGTGGAAAAAAATAGTTTTTGTGTTGGATAAATAATTTTCTAACTTCCATGATGTAAACAATTTCTTGCTCTGCATCAAAATAAATAAGAATTTAGTAAAAAAAAATATTCTGTAAGAATAATAAGAATTTAATGTAAGAAATAAATTTTCTCCATATATATACTGAATGTTAAACAATTACTGAAATCACCAGCAGTAATAAATATGAAAGGTCGAATAATTATTTTCAAAAATAGGGAACCAAAAAAGTTTTCTGGTGGATTAATATATATCCTTTTTTCTATTTCATTAATAATTTAATTTTCTTTATTAAAGCTCCTGTCTTTCTGCCTTTTTGTTTTGTGAACGTAATGATGATACTTTAGAATTTCTTCTAACCTTATCAAATCTAGGCCATTTTACCTATTTAAATGCAAAAAGTGCATCCAAAGGGGGGGGGGGGGGAATAACGAAGGTTTCCATCGAACCACATTTTCTCTTGATTTTCGAAAAAATTTAAAAAAAAAATTAAGGACCATAAAAACCATAAGCGAATAATTAAAATATATTCGTCGAAATATTTTTGAAACTCTCTGTAAAGATGTATTATTTCTACATAAATCTTCATTATTTTCCGCTGTTTGGAATGCTCTTCCCCTCTCCTTATTTTAATGATTTAAACATATAAAAGAGTCTAGATTTGAGAGGAAATCCTTGCAGGATTAACATTACGTTTACAAACTCAAAATGGCTGGTAGACGGAAGACTTGAGATGAATAAGCCATAATTTAATAAATAAATTCCCATCTCAGTATATACTCAATGTTAAAAATTTCAGCATCTTTGATATGAGGGGGAAAAAAATTCTTAATTGCTTATCAAGCGACGAGACACGATAACTCCCCGTGTGCAGCAAACACAATCTCAATAACTCCATACCATCTTCCAATCAAATCTTGAACTAGATTAACTCTGCAGGTGTACAACCTTCGATTACAGCAACCATAAAAGGGTTATCGGGTGAGGATACGTTTATTCTGTGTTTTCTTGTGGTAGTTGGGACCATTGAAAAGAATCCCTTTTCTATGAACGTTTTATCCATGTTCCGTTGATTAAACGACAAGAACTAAGAATAGAAGAAAGGTTTATTCCGGTCACGATCATGGGGTATATAGAAGGGGGTGAGAGGAACTCCAAGTAAGGGGGTTGGAGGAGAAAAAAGCGTATGCAATCTTGATGGGAATGCGACTTCTTCTCTACTTTTCCCTTTATTTTTATTTTCATTTTTTTTTACGATCTTTTCCTTGGTATCTTTTCATCACGTTCCCTCCAGGTTCCTTGAATGAATAGATCGGTGGATTTTCCTTTTTTTGGTGGAACACTCGCATCTTGTAAGGATTTTATCCGATATTTTTGGCTGGATCTGGAAAATGTTGGGGGTGGACGAAATTAATCCTTTATGTACAGAAATAGTGGATGGAGTGGGAAAAAGTATTGAGAGATGAAAAAGAACTGAATATTGGAGAATTTTGTT
Organism: Nephila pilipes; assembly: GCA_019974015.1. Classification (NCBI taxonomy): domain Eukaryota; kingdom Metazoa; phylum Arthropoda; class Arachnida; order Araneae; family Nephilidae; genus Nephila; species Nephila pilipes. The sequence goes on along the minus strand of BMAW01079525.1, from coordinate 144,254 downwards.
TAAGATTACAATGCGGTGTGTTAGAATTTTAGATATAGGTTGTGAAATTTTCTTTAAAGTAATGGGAAAGAAGTTTAAAATAAGCATGGTTGTATTGAAGTTGTATAACAACTTCCAGTTACGATGGGAAAGATACTGGAGAGCTTAACTTTCAAATTTAACTAGCTTCTAGAATTCTCAAAGCCTGATTGTAAATTTTTCATCTTCAAAAATATTGGTCTAGGAATTGATAAATATTAAATTGTTTCAGGGTAGAAACAGTGAGTAATACAATTTCTGTTCGCCCAATTTATAGGAGTTAAAAAATTATTCATAAACGGAGTTTTTAATATTTTTTTTATTACACGTATGTAGAAATTGATGTATTCTGAGTAAAATTTTTCTGAGTAGAACCACTTCCTTTTAAGAAAAAAGCATTAAATTACAATATAATTACACAAAATAAAAATTTATTAAATTTGTGTTGAAATACATGTGTTTACTTACATACATACATATATATGTACGTGAAGTAGTTTACATATTCAAGGTTCTAGCACATACATATAAGGGCCCAATATGTACCCATGTTTTTGCTTTTAAAATATATTTATAATTTTAAATTTATCTTAATCTTTTTTAAATATCTGTTAATAAAATGAATCGTATAATTCACGTTTATGTATCTTGTGAAAAACTCCTAATAATAATAATTTTTTTATATATATCAACTTCATAAATTATTATTTCTAATAATATAATCAAATATAAAGTATCTAAAAATAGAAAATGTAAACAGCTACTCCAGAAATGTACATTTTTAATATGAAATTTAAAGCTGTCTCTTTTGTCATAAATATCACTAAATTTTTATTATTTAGAACTTTCAGTTGTTTGTCTAAACGTTATGTTTCGTATCTGTACTTTTATTAGTTTGAATTAGATTTAAAATTGTAGAATTAAAATTTAAATTACGCTTATCTTCAGAAGTTTCATTATTACTCAATTCAAATGAATCATCTATGTATCTGTTAATAACAAAATTATCTCTATCAACCCATACGTATTCAAACGCACACTCACGCACACCTACTCATATATATATATATATATATATATATATATATATATATGTATGTATGTGCCGTTTTAAACCTTTTCTTTAAAATTAAAATGTTGATAGCATTGGAAACAGAAAAAATGGAAAGTTTATGTTTGCATTTATATGGTGTGACGAAGTCTACCAAATTTATTTTGCTCTCTTAACTCATTTTTCACCTCCCGGGTTTCGAGCAAAAAAGTAAAATTTAGCACGAAAAGCTCTCATAAAAGTAACCCTGACACTTTGAAGTGTTTGAAATTCATTGAAAGAAGAAAAGCTCATGAATTAGAGAGTGAGATAGCGTTAGAAAAATCAAGGTCACGAAGAAAGAGATTAAATGGAATGAAATCTATTTTTAGTGTTGCCTTCTATTTTTGGAATGGAGCCCGAGAATTACACTATTTTGGCTGCGCTTGTAAAATCGTTTGTTAAAATCAATAAACAGGGCGCGAAAAAAGAGGAATATGAGACAATGGAACTTTCCTTTAGCGGAAAAATTCTTTTCTCCCCCCCCTCCTCTAACTTTCTTTTTTAGTCTTAAGAACTCTGACTTTCCCGTCCTTTTGTAAGTAATTATTGATGTAAAATAATTACGAATAAATGGAAAAAACTGTAACCGTATACAAAACGACAAGTAAAAAGGTCTAAGGAATTAGGATAATATTTTTAAATCGTATGTTTTTGTTATTTTGATATTTTATTAATTTTAAAATTAATTATGTAGTATTTGAAGTTTTTTAATTTTAAATGGTTATAATTTGTAATTTTTTTAGTATAATTTTGTATTCTTTATAATTATATCTAATTAACACTAAAATTATTTAAATACTTGTACCCCATATATATATTATATATATGTGTCTGTATGTGTGTGTATATATGTGTGTGTGTACTGCCACTGTTTACTTTAACTATTGAGCTATATAAGCTGTTTTACTTTCGTCCTGGAAAAATAAGGATACTTTAAGAACTTGAAATTATGAATTTATTTATATAATACAAGTAGAAAAGCAGATACATGGGAATAACAGCGGACACAATCTTGCACACGTGCGTTCGCCACAGCGGTTAGGAGAGAAGAGAGAGAAGCGATATATATATATATATATATATATATATATATATATATAACGGGGTGATTGTACATTCCGAATCTATACTGGTTTGCTCTTACTCAAAGGGCTGGTTTGTCTAGGGAGTAATTCCATTACTGGATTCTATGATGCCTCGTACCAATTCAGTGATGAGGTTTGAAGTTGTTTTATTCCATTTATTAGAAGAAGAGATGGAGGGAAACTATTTATAAAAGTACTATGTACAGATTATTTCGTTTAAGAGAAAACAGTTCTTAGGAGTAAGATAGATGGTTATTAAAATTGTGTCCCATATCGGCGATGGGCATTAGAACGCTCCCTGGCGTTCAAAGTTCTGCATCATCGAGGGAAAAGCAGAGGAGAAGAGAAGAAGAAAGAAAGGAGTGAGAGCAAGAATTAAATGCCAATCAGTTTTGTTCAGGAATAGGGGGTGCTGCGTGAGCCATCATATGACACTGATTCTTAATGTCATCTATCGAGTAACTGAGGAACAGGTTTTACAATTCATTTTAAAATACAATAATTACTTTGATAAATAGGTGGAAAATCCTATATATATATAACACTCATTGGAAACGGAAGGTATGAAACAGCAGTTGCAGAATAGGACAAAGAAATGGGTTAATGGGTGGTATGCTCCCTTCTTACAGTTATACTGGCCGCCTTGCACCGTGATTTTATGCTAGGAATTAGGGAGTTTATGAGTTACTGTCGCAATTGGTAAAACTCGTTCAGTAACGTTGTCTTCAGACATTGGATGGTTCTCGGATCGGGGTGGAGAATTGCAGTTGCCTTTCCCAGATCGTCTCAGGCATGCTTTATAGGATTGAGGTCTGGCTGGTCAATGCATTCGGCGAATATCCTAGCTTTCCAGAAATTTGTTGATCCGATGAGCTCTATGTGGCTTCGCGTTGTCATCCATTGTAAGGAAATCTGGACCAACTGTAACCCTGAAAAGTTTAACATAGGGCTCCAAAACCTTATCCTTACACCTCTCAGCTACAGTGTCGTTTTAGAATATATGGAGGTGTGTGCGATCATCCAACATGATGCCTGCCCATATCATCAGACATTTGGTGCCGTAATTGTCGATTTCTTGGTCATTGGAGGGCAGGTAGCGGGACCCCTGGTTCTCTCCATATGAAAGTAAGGCGAGAATCATTGGTTAGGGTAAATTGGGATTTATCAGTGAAGAGAACAGTCGCCCAGCGATCCATGACCCATTTTCTATTATCTCTGCACCATTTTAAATGGACTATCCTGTTCGTTGAACTGAGCGGGATGCAAACAACAGGCCTTTTAAACAGCCCTCTCTCATGAAGTCTTATGGAAACAGTCACCTTGAAACTCGGGTTCCTGTAGCCGCAAACAACCTTAGAAGCTGTAGCATCCCTGTTACGCCTCGTTATAATGGACAAATGGCGATCTTCTCTGGCCGTCGAGGCTCTTGGACGACCTTCTCAGTATTTCTCTCGACGGTATTCTTAAACTGTTTCCATAAGGTGGGCACAACGCTCAGCGTGAAATCGAATTGTCTGCAAATCTGTATTCGAAATTGGTCTGCTTCTAGCCTACCCACAATTCACTACCTTATTCCATCATCTACTAAATGTTGGTGGTTACTCAGTTTTACTTTTTGAATTTTAATTTAAGCGATTGCTGCAAAAAATCACCACGAAACTCCCCGAAATGTGCAAGCGAACAAAATAGGGATTTTGGCGATTAATGAAATTCCACAAAATATTCAAATCCTCTTAATTTTGATCACCAGCGTATAATATATATATATATATATATATATATATATATATATATATATATATATAGTGGCTGATTCAAACAGATATACAAGATTTCTTATCTATATATAGTTCATAACACTATTCTGAATTCGTTCAATTCATTTAGTCCTTAAGCTAAATATTAACTCAAAGAATTAAATTCGAATTGAAAACCAAAAAATTACATTACGATAGATAACTCGGTCTTATTCTTAAATTCAACAAAAAACTTCGAAGAAAATAACTAAATACATGCTTTTAAATTTCGTTGCGATTTCTATCGTATATTACGTTATTTTGTGTGCTAGTAAAATTATGACAGGAAACTAGAGAGTGGACACGTGCTCTCGTGCTCGGACGCTTTAAATTGAATGCAGGGAAGTTGTTTTGTCAAAGTAATTTTATAATTGTATTGTTTTATACATTGTTTTTCTTGGTTTTCAGTATGGAAAATAATTTGCGACGCAATGCTAATAAAATTGTTAAAATTTTATAAAAGATTAATACATTATCAATTTTACAATACTTATTAATTCGAAAAAAAAATAAACTAATATAGAATTAATTTTTATTAAGAAATGATTAAAAAATACAGAAGTTTCTTCTGCAATTTAATTGAAACAATATTGTGCCGATTTCCTTAAAGCCATTTGAGCTCCGGCTGAGTAGCATATAATTGTGCTTTTTTGTATGACAAAAAAAGCAATATTATGTGATTAAATACGAGAGAAAAATAATTTTATATGTTATAATGATGGACATTTGTTTTTATTTTTTCTTATTTATTCTATTTCTGATTTCTTGAAGTAGTTATAATCCAATTGGGTATTTTTATTTGTAGATATATTGTTTTTTTAAAATTTTTTTGGTGTGATTTCCTTTCTTACTTTCTCTTTTCTATATGTAATTAAGTTTTCGAAAATAAATCTATCGTTTAAGTATCGATTACAAATAAATTTTGTTCCCAAATCCACCTATAATAACACTCCGTGGCTTCATTCTAAGGTTTAGATGCTTTCCATTCGTAGAAAGGAAGGGAAAGTTTAAAAAAAAAAAAGTTTTGCTTTAAATACCTTTAGAAATTTTCCTTAGCTGTTGAGAGACGTTTTGAATTGAGGGATGTTTTTTGATAATTGGAGAAGGTTATTTGTTTATCTCTTATTACGATTGATATAGTTATACCCTCTGTTGTACTGAGTGTCATTTTGAAAGCATTCTGTTGACGTCATCGACAGTCTCTAGCTAAAATGGTGGATAAAAGTGACGCGTACGCAAAAACCATTTATATTAAATGTCAGGATTTATGTTTGGGGTGTCTCAGTTAGATACACCGAGGAAAGTTTTGAGTTTAGGAGTATATTCAACCCGTAGTTTTAGGATGGAATGTGCTGCAGTCTACTATTCAAGTCCTGGGCTATAACTTCGGTGCCAATCTTAAGAGGAGGGTTTGAACTTCTCATCTTCTGGTACGCAGATATGTGCCTTATCCTGCGTCTTTGACAACTGAGTCAGAATGGAATTCCCTACAAAGTAGTTTATTAGCACTTTTACTCCTGCTGTTGTTGGTTGCGACTTTTGATAGATGAGCACCGTATTATCAATAAATATACTGAATAATATTATTTCAAATCTATATAATTTTTAAATCTTAGTTATGTTTTGATAAGAACAAAGTGAATTTTCTAAAGTATTATAAGAACTGGGTATCGAAGCCTGTTTCAAAGCAGTCTAAATTTAAGCAAAAAAAAAAAAAAAAAAAAAAAACTTATTTGTGTCGAGTAGTAAACTCTTTTTATTTCAACTTCAAGCTTGTAATGAAGCAACAGCAGTTTCACCTGGCTAATATACTTATAACTTAAAGTTATCAATAAATATTGATTGATTTAATTTTTGAAGCGACGTGTTGTAACCAGTATCAATTAGGAAAACTGAACCTAATTTCGAGTTCTCTGTGACGTTCTGTGAAGCTTACTGAAAATATGCCTTTGCCCTCCTGGATAATGTTTGACTATAGTATTATGGAGCTCCTTTATATGGTATTGTGAATATTCAGTAGTGGTTGAAAATGGAATACCGCTCTTTGATACAATTTACTGTGAGAATATCTTTAAGAAATATATCATGAAGCTCCATAAAGTCTTTGAAGATGTAATTTTAAATTTAAAATTCATCAATATGTCTGATATTCTGGGATTCCAGGTAAATGTATGATTTTTAGAAAACTTCCATTTACATTATTTTTCATGATGTGCTTTGCTTACGATATAGATACATGTTTAATTAACTACATATATTTTAATATTTTAACTATAAACTTATATATTGTACGCAGTTTAGTAATCTTGGCTTCACTGCTTAAGTCTGATGTAATAAAATGTTGGAATATTCAATCTATAATTAAAAAAAAATGTTAAATTATTTTTTTACCAAAAAAATATCCAATATATTTATAATTGCTACGATTTTAATATTCCAACAATACCTGATAATTTCCAGAAAAGGAGTACTTATAGAATAAATTCAAGATTTTCTAAAGTTATCAAATCACATGCTAAATGATGGGTTCTTGTTGAGTAGTTCTAGAAGAATGCGTATCAGATAAGAAATGTTTATTACATTTTAGAAACTGACATTCATTCCTTTTTTTTTAAAAAAATATATTATGTTTTTGTATTGATAATTTTTAGTTAAAAATTTTATAAGAGTGGGTAAAAAGTAGATTAATTCTGTGATTTCAGAATTTTAAAATTTTGTAAAAGTTATTTGGTCTATGTATACACGATGTGTGTGTGCACCTACATATATGGAATTTCAAGCAATTTTTCATTTGATCATAACATATCAAAAATCTTTACGTCAATCCTCAAAATCAATGCCCCATCCTCCCATAACATTTTCACTTCATTTTTAATTTCAATGTTAGATTTTGAAGAAATATACGAAGATGGTTCAAAAAGTACCCGTGTTAGGATTTGGAAATGGGATAATTAACAGTAGTATTGTCATATGATCGTTTATCCTTTTCCTAAGATATTCATGAATATGACGCATTTCGAGTCACAAAAGACATCGTTGTAATATTTCCAGCTGACGAGATCAACATCCCCTTTTATGGAGCAAATTCAAACCCATTATTTCGAATGTTTGTTGGTTTCTGGTGCATAATGACGAATCTAGGTCCCACAGACGGTGGTAAGTCGATGTAAAATATCTATTCTACTCGTAACGGCCGAAATAAAATTTTAACTGGGTAGCAAATAGTTCCCAAATCAAAATTAACCTACGAATCAGTGTCAAATCTGTTGTGGTGCTATTAAACGTTTGGTAATACACAATGGCAACATCAACTTTCTTGAACAAGGTTATTCGTCGTCAAAAACCGATTTCTTGCATTTTGAACCTCGATCGCATGCTTGTTATTCAGTAGCCGCGGTAGCTTAGGGGTTATGATCGCGGAATGGCGGCCCGTATTATTTTCATCGAGTTGCGGATTCGAGCCCTCAGGGAGGTGTCGACTCAGGTGTCGTCCTCATGTTTTGACCAAGGTTTAATTTCCGAGATCCGTCACCAATAGCTCTCGTAATGCTTCACAGCACACGACGTTAATAAACAATTAAATCAGAAAGCTATTTAAAGTATTTGTACGAAAGTCCAATTAAAATAATTCTTCGAAATGATAAATTTCTTGAATCTAAGAATAATGTGAAATAAATATATAACTCGTACATAATTGCTGAGAAATAAAAGTTTAGTAACGTTTCAAAATAAATGCAAACTAAAAAAATTACGTATATTATTTTTAACAAAAAGCAGCATATACGTGAATGAAATTTCATTCGTTGTAAATAAATAGCAGGCATTGTAAGTTTCTCTTAATAATACTATTAAATGTCAAAAGAAATAGAAGAAGCTTGTGTGATTGGAAAGCAGGGTGATTGATAACCAATTTTTCCAACGTTTAGCTTTAATACCGAACAAGATATTTTACCAAAAGAACTAAGCAATAAGAGATGTGGTGTACCTCAATTATTTGTTTATCGTCTTTTTCTTTATCTGATCAGCAAATCGTGTGAAAGCTTACATGCCTGGTAATAATCTCTTCCAGATAACATTAACGGTAAGTGAAAGATTATGTTCTGGATAGGCCATCGAATCGAATTTTTTCTTTTTTTCCTGTTTCAAACAATACACCCTTTTAGCTGAAAGAAAAGGAAACCTCCCACGAGTTTCCGCTCATTGATAGTTGGAAAAGTAACAAACATCCATCATTGTGAGCTCGGTTTTTTTTCATTGTGGCTAAATTGAATAGTAGTATTTTTGCCCTTAATACTAAATAAAACGTGGGAAATGATGCTTCTTTTTTTTTTCGTCTATCACACCATATTGGAAAATTCAATTCGAAGCTTTTGTTGAGAACCTTTTTACCTCTTCAGTTGTAGACGGGTATTTTGAAACAAAAGTGAACTCTTTTCACTGTCTCATTTTAATTTAATACCTTAATTTAATTATAGAAGGGCGTGATAGTAGGAATAATAGCATGGTAGGAATAATAGCATGTACATGATGCAATGAAATTATTCTTATAAGGATGTTCCTGTTTTTATTATAACGATTTATTATTAATATTTTAAAATAATTAGAATTTTAAATTGACGTCGAACACCTAAAATTAAAATTTATTAATCAAAAAATTAAGAACCTATTGCAACATTCAAGGAATGGAAACAATCAGGCTTGACATAATATATATCTTCAATTTTATTTCACCTCTTGACTCAATAATATTTATATATAACACTTCTATTCTTCCATCTCATAACCTCTTTCACAGCCGCGCTTCGCTCTCATGCGCCCTGCATCTTTCAAGCTGTGGTTAAAGCTATTAACTATTCAATTCGTCTCATATTCTCTTTATTGTAATGTTAGCTACACTTCATAACTCTCTCAATTCAATTTTATTTCCTCTCTCCACTCAACGATCATTTTATGAAACTTCAAATTTTTTCGGCTCATAACCTAATCTGTACTTCTATCTCGCGCGCCTTCTATCTTCCAAAATGAGGTTGAGGTATCATTTGTTCATTATTCGTCGTACGCTCTTTGCAGTCGTGTTCGCAACAATATAAATTAATTTTTTCCCCTCTTCTTCTTTCAATTTCTGCAAACTTAGTAAATTTTAAAGAAAATGGAGAAAGCAATACTTATGACGACATCATTCACGTATTACGAATATTTTTGGCGCCTTGCCGTTCCTTAAAAGAGATGTCTTGCAATGCCAAACTTAATTGTGTGAAGTGCTCAGTTCTAAGGTTACAACACTGGTTTGAAACAAAAGAATTAAGCAAGTTTAACGATTTGGAAATTTTTAGAATTCAACATTTATCTGAAAAACTTATAAGTTTTCGAACAAGAAATATTTATAGGAGGGTGTTTTATATCTTAGGGATTCGAAAAATAGTTACCTAAAGTTGGTTCAAAATGAAGGCATAACATATTTGTACAGCATATGAAATTATATATTCATATATCATATTTAAAATATGTTAGAATGTTAATTGAATAAACATACAATCCAATTGTCGAGTAAAAGCTGAAAGATTCTGGGACAGTCAGAAGTGTATACTCCTCAGGCCTTAAACAGGCTTAAAAGGCGAGAGATCTTGTCAACTAGTTGGTAGTTGGTCTACATCCTGTATATGTATAAGCCTGGGAGAGTGAAAATGTGAGCATTTCAATGGTGCGTAAATTATCGTCGAAGTAAAATCGTGTTTTGAGAGTATCACAAATGATAACCTAGAGGACTTGATTAATAAATGATATAATAATCCATGGTTTAGAACTTCTGGATGTTGGGCTGTATAACGGGGGAAAATAATGTTAATATACATCCTATATCTGTACGCCCTCAGAAATTTCCCCCTTGATCTTGCGGACTCAGTTCAAACTTATTGCTGGCAACACAATTATGCTTCTGCCAATAAAATTCCAGGTCTGTTTCCAGTAACACTACAAACGCGAATGTTGGTGTTCATTGGTGAGTGAAAGTCTGAGAATCACCTTTTACTTTCTGAGCTTAATATCGATGATATCTATAATCTCCGGTGTTTCGATAACGCTTAAATAGTTGGTAGTGAACCAACAGTCGTTGTAAGAGCAGCTTTGGTGATTGCTGTAACAAACTATAATTGTCACCAGATTACTTTCTTCTGTCATCTTTTTAGGACTGATACTGACTTCTGGAAGCTGTTCTTTGACCTAGTTTAGTCGTTCCTGCCATCAGTTGGGAATGGTGGCATCGTTCGTAACCGAATGTCAAGTGATCTTTCGATTTAATCACTTCGCTTCCTTCAGTCCAGTTGCAAATATTGCTTCAAACGGTGACACATTTTCATAACATACGCGAACTTGTGCACGAGACTTCAGAATAGTTCAAAGTGAGTATAGACACGATCTTCAATGGCGAAACTACGAAGTACCTGAAATTTATTTATTATCCACCGAAGTTAAATGATCTGTAAATTGGAAGATATGCTTTTACATTCGAAATTTCATTTTAGTGAGATAACTCCTTCTTGGTTCTTTCTTTCTTTTTTCGAGTGCACTTTTCTGAAAAAAATGTAGCCACGCTGTTACAGAGTTATCTCTTTGTAAAAACAAGCAATCAACTATCATAAATGTTTCATAGTTGCTTTGAAACAATTAGATTTACTACTGTGGCATTCATATTTCTTAACTTACAACATTTCAAGCTAGATTACAAAAAATACTTGAAATTTAACCAAAAATAAATAAATAAATAAATAAGAAGAAACGATATAATATTCACTTTTTGCTCAGTTCTAAAAGTATAACTAAGCCTTCTTAGGATATAAATTGACTAAAAGTAGTGCTTAAACACTTATGAGACATAATAAGCCTAAAAGAAATTTTTTCTTTTAAAAATGTTTTTCATTAAAATATTAATTAATTTTTTATGCTCTTTAAATTCCATTATGAAATATAGTGATTTAAATATGCTTCACTAAATATTTCTTCATTGATGAAAAATGTAATCACAACATTCAAACTGTGAAATCAATAGTAGAAACAGCAAAAAAAGATGTTATATTATCCGCTATAATATGTATGTTTAAAATAAAATAAAATTTTTAAAACAACTAGTCTTAACTCTGAGGATAAGATGTGCTTTATACATAATGATGTAAACAAAAATGCATATAATGACTATCTCCCTCGATGGTAAAACGTGTCTCCGAATCAGAAATGTCAAATGTCGAGGTCATAGACTGGCTATAAGGATGAATAACAAACAAATTAAATTTTAATACAATTTTTTTGTCAGAGCATTCTAACGAACAAATAAGAAATAACTTACTAAATATAGGAAATAAAAATACGTAAAAGAAGGAGGAGGGAGAAAGGAAGAAAAATGCTACTTGAATGCAGAAAACGTTTTAATTGGGGAAATGTTTATAGCAATTACCGTTCTTTTATAGATAATGATTAAGATAATATCATCATTTAACTGACTATATCAATTTAATTATAAACAAAGAAGCTTATAATAACAATTATACAATTGAATTTAAATACTCCATTTCCATTCAGCAGTAATGGTAATTGAAGTTTCATATAATTCAATCAAAACAAGAAATATAGTTTCTCCTTTTAGACAAACAAGGGGCTGTTGTTTTAGTTGGATCACTTTTGGCGTACCAGATCACTTTCCACTATTTTAATCATTTGCTTCAATTTTAATTACATTTAGCTTAAATGTATTCAATTTAATAATTTATCATTTATTTTAATTTTAATTACATGTAGCTGATATAATATTCAATTTAATAATTTATCGTTTCCTTTAATTTTAATATCGGAAATGTTTACTATTGTCCTTTTCTCGATATTTTATCACTTACTTTAGTTCTTATATTTAAATGAGCAATTTAATAATAGTTATAAAAAAAGGTGCACCTTGGGTGGCTAAATCCGTTATTTGCAAAATTTTGGATGTAACTTTTGTTAATGCTTTGCGCCTTAAAAAGAAAAATGAAATGAAATTAACTTTTACTGAAAAAAAATTTGAATCAGTATTTTACTTGTTTTAAATAAAATAAAAGTATTTAATTATATATGATCACAAATCAGTGGATATATTTTGGTATTGAATTCTTAGGTAAACCTTTTCACAAAGTGTCGAAAATTTCAATTTCCTCTTCAAAAAAATATTTTTAGAATTAATAAAGAAGACATTAAATTCTAAATAAATAAAAGAATGTGAATAAATATAATTTTTTTTGAATTAAATAAACACTTCTTGAGGTTTTATTATTTTCATTAGAATCTGATATATTACGTAAAATATCAAAGCATGTTGTTATAAAGAAAAGTAAGTGAATTTGACACCTTGTTCGTATTAAATTAAAAAAAAAAACATTTTAATTGGTTTGAATTAACATCTCTCTGGCACTACTAGAGAGCTAGTAACAACAAAAGTTGAATTTTTAACTCTGTCAAGTGACTAGATCACCTCCTGAGTTGATACTTCATTTAGTAACATTCACGTCAAGATACTTGTCACCGCTGGAGCCTAATTTCTTTATAATTGCCATTTCTCTCCCACACGTCGGAACTAACAGCGATAAGAGTAAGCGCTTAATAACTGGCTACGCAGATAATTTGCTTCTGGCCCGGTTGCTAGAATGCTTCTAAGACCCACTGTAAAATATTTGTCTTTTCTCGAAGATGAATATCCCCCCCTTCCCTGTCACCAAGGTTAGTTAACCTTTGCCAATAGAGCAAAAAAGATTTTACGCTGAAGTGATGAACTAAGACTTGAATACTAGATAACAGTTCCTCTCAGCTTTGAAATACTAATTTAATATCCCCCTTGAAGGAAACTGCTACAATGTAACTAACTAAGAAGCCCAAGGCATAAATCACGACTAGTGAAAAAAAAGACTAAGGCGCATCTGTCAAATGGATCCGCCATCACAAGTGACTTAATATGACGTTAACGTAATTGTTCCAAATGGCATTTAATATAAGAGTGGATGTATATCATTTGTATTAATGGCCGGAAAAACATTCTTCTTTAAATATAACTCAGGAAGTGCCTTACCATCATAGAAAATTTTTTCTCAGGAAGGGAGTATCGTGGCTCTTTTCAACAAATCATAACTAATAACTCAAAATTAAGAGCTCTTAATAAGTGGCCCAACTAGGAATTCTTTTCTGACCAGACCTGCAGGACTAGATTCGTCGCTCCCAAATAAGAGTAGTTCGAATTGCTCCGTCACCAAGGTCAATTGATCTTCGCTAAATAGCGACACATTTATGCTGACTTGAATTTGAACATTATATGCAGCATATCCTAGCTGTGAAGTACTAGTCGAATATACCTCTTCTTACATATTTTTACATACACACAAAGCAAACTTGCCTCTTTATGTCTCATTAAAAAAACCACTATACGGACTAGTGATATAAATGGCTACAGCACATGTGTCAAATAGACTCACCATCTTAAAAAATGATTCACGGTGACGTCAATGGAAATGTTCCAAATGGCATTTAATCTAACAGTGGATGAATATCATTTGTATTAATAGCTGAAATAACTTCCTTCTTTAAATGTAATTCTGAAAGTCTCTCAACATCATAAAGACTTTCCTCCCCAGGTAGGGAGTTCCATGGCTGTTTTTCACAAATCATAACAAACAATCCAAAAGTAAAAGCTCCAAATAACTGACCCGACAGAGAATTCTTTTCTAGCTCGGTTCTAGCTAGACCTACAAGTCTAGAGTTTATACTCTCGAAGAAGGGTAGTTCGAATTGTCCTGTCACCAAGGTCAAAAGGCATTCGCTAAAAACGCCGAAATATCTTATTTTTTCTTTCAGTGAAAATGTTTTCGTAATTAATTGATTGATTATTAATGTCATACTTAGAAGTAACACGAGAGCTATTAGCAACAGTCCTCGAAATTTTGAATCATGGTCACAAGAGAAGATATTTCCAGAAACAGAATCGAGTTCACAGTTCCCACAGTTCCAGAAACAGAACAGCCCACGAGTTCGAACACTACGAGACTGCTTGAGAATTCTAGGGTTTCGTCCACAAGTTATTTTGACTTCGTGAAAGTAATGTTAATTCTGTTGAAATACAATAGTTATAATGGAGCTATAGAAGTTTAACGATATAAAGCCAGACCTCATAAATTATAAGTAAAGTTCCAATTAAAAAGAACAATTTTAAATTATCAATTAGGCAATAGCGACTGCTTTTAAGCGTAAAATCTTTTCATTACAACACATAAAACTAAGCGAAAAAAAGTGTCAATTTTCTAATGATGTGATATTTTAAGGCTACCAGTACACTTAAAATGACTAAAATATCAAAAATTTATTATTTTTTTAGTGAAACATTCAGTTACGAAGCTTGGCTGCAAATTCTAGATCTGATATCCAATTAGTTTTAAAATTATTTGAAGTTTTCTGGGTGTCATCAGTCTCAAATTTTGACGGGTGAAGGGTGTGGTTAACTTCATTTTCTTTTTGAAGCATTTTCTATTTTTCTATTCTTAAAATTAATTAATTAAAACTAAAAATTTCTAAGTAATGGTTCCCCAAACTGACTTTTCCTTTTGAGAATCAATTTAGCAATATAGTTTGTAAAAATAATTAATTATTTTTAAAATTACTCTCTGCTAAACTCTTTTAGAAAAAGGGTACCATATAGCCAGAAATTGCATGAATCGATCATATGTGTTGTCTACCTTGCAAAATCTAAAATGCTGAATTATGGAGCAAATATATATTAAGAAGTGAAAACTCATGTTCGTATGAGTGTGTTTTTGTGATCGAGTCGGAGCGCAAAAGCTAAAAGGCAAAGAGGTTCAAAATTTGATACAATGAATCTTACTGAGTGCACCTCAAAGCCATTTTTTTTAAAAATTTAATATTAAAGTGGTAGATAAAATAATGCATAAGGAGTTAGATTTTGTCTGCACTGTGCATAATTTAGACGCATATTAAGTCTCTTGATGTCATGGGACTTGTGCTTCTTATTAGATCATATAATTTTTGACAATCGTTATATTTATTCATTTATTTATTCTTAGTAGAAAATTGGAGCTTTTGGGAGATTATTGTTTTTTACACGTTTGTGTTTATTATTTGTAGTAGAATTACAATTCTGTTTTGAATGATCATTTATTTATGATTTACGATTAGCAAATGAACCATTTTGAGCAAAACTCTCTAATTTTTCAAAAAGGAGCATCCATGACATTGTTAATTCTTCTTTTCAAAACATTTTTACTTAATCCTCAGATTCCAAAATCAAATGATCTCAAAATTTAAATTTTTATACCCAACCTAGCTTTCATTTTATATGTTTTTCCATTCCTTTCTTATTTGCCATTCGCAGTATGGTCACTAAAGAAACCAACTTCTAACTTTTTCATTTGGGTTCAAATCATGACCTCATTTCTCATCCGCGTTGGTTCAACTTTTTGCCAATTTCGATTAACTTAAAAGCTTTTCTTTTTGAATATATTTTCTTTTGAAACTAAATGGATATTATAAAAAAAGGAAAATAATTTTTTTTGTCAGATTTTTAAGATTTCCCTTAATAAATAATATTGAAGCTTTATTTTTGTATACTTTGCGACCTAGCTCACAAAAGAAACGTTGCAAGATTAAGATTACTTGCATCATCTGAGAGACCCAAGTTTTTCTTAAAATATTAAATTTGTGTGAATTAATTTGTCGAGTTTCGGCTAATTTTTTAAACTAGAGCTAAAAACTGTCAATTTTGGAATTTTTACAGTCATTTGAACCAGAAACCTTTCGATGCAGATGACACGGTGTTCACATTATATATGGAATGAACACTGGATCTTCTCTTAAGAAAGAGTGAAAAAAATATTAATTAGTGAATTTTATTCACATTTTTAACTGATCAAACAATGAGCAAATTTTCATTTGCTATGGAAGGGGAATGACTTCCTCTTCGTTTGACTTTGACTCAAAATTACAAAATCTAACGCCAATACTCTTAACTGAGTGATTAATTGCTTTCCGACGTCATATTTAGAAGCAACACGAGGATTTTTGGCGACGGATCTCGTAATTGTGAGTCTTAGTCAAGAGACGAAAATGACGCCTCAGTTGACAACAATCTCCAAATTTTCACTTCCCGCCAATGAAGCGATAGATATTTAAGGCTCCCGTCTACTCGCCCTTTTGATTTCGTGGACGTAATGTTAATCCTATGGAATTTCGACTTTAATTCTCACATCTTAACTATTTGATCTATTTGAATGCAATAAAGTACATCTGAAAGAGAGAAAAATAATGGAGGCTTCTGAAGAATTACTTTTTCCCTCTGATTTTTAAAAATATTTTTAAATACCGGAAAACTCACAACCGAATCATTAAAATAAGAATAAAAGTATTTTTAAAAATTGGAGGAAAAAGCAATTCCGTGGAAGCATTCATTATTTTTACTCTTTCAGATACCCTTTATTGAATTCAAATAGATCAAATAGTAACGATGTGAGAATTAAAATCGAAATCCCACAGGATTAACGTTACGTCCACGAAAGCAAAATGCGGGTAGATGGGAGCCTCAACTTGCTTCAGCCCCATTATACAGCATCAGGGATCGAACCCATAACTTGATGATAACACCCGTAACCGAAGACATTCACAAGTTGAGTCTCTAGCTCAAATTCTGATTCAAGCAAAGAACCATAGTACGGAACTCTGAAATTGCGTATTTTAACTAGAATTGGTCTTAAAAGTTGTCACGTTTCATAATATGGAAGTGGAGTGTCGTCCATGGTCTTTTAGCCTGACTTAAAATTAAAAAGTCTGTCACCAATAATATCTCAAGTGTCTCTAAGATGTCGTTAACTCAGAAAACAAATCAAACCTTAAATATCCTGGCAATAACAATAAAATAATTTCAAATGGAATCTTTAAAAACAAGTTTGGAAGAGTTCCAAAAAATAATTATGTTTGAAAATTACAATCTGAACTCAATCTATTTCCCCCTTCCAACTAAGACTTTAGGGAAAAGAATTTGGATGAACTGGAAATCTTTCCTACAAGGCGAAACGTGATTTATGTGAATTATATTAGAATAGTTGAAGTGCAGTGAATATATAAGCAGCAAAGAATTTAAAACTGAAGTTAGTTGGTTGTTGATAAGGGCTAGTGAGCTAAAGTTATTTATGTGAGATAACTGTATCAGTCTAGCTTTGAGTACGGAGTTCTAAGAATGAGCGCGCAGAGAATGAAGAAATGTTCAAAGATTCAAACCTTCATCTATAAAACCACTGAGGACTCAAACCCGAAGAGTTCGGTAAGGTAAATACTTAATTGTTGCATTAAATGTTAGATCTTGATTCGTATATGAGCATTTGCCAGGTATCAAGTAGGTAAAGGATTGACCTTTGAACATTCCTAGTCCTTAATGAAATAACTTGAATAACATCACTATATAACTTCCTATTAATTGGATTATTGATTCATGACTATTATATATAAGATTTATAACGGAAGCAGAAAGAAGTAATAACGAAGCGTTACAAAATGTTCTATCACTCGCTAATTAAACTGTAGTATAACAAATAAGTCTAGTTAATCTCATCAATTCATAAATTTCTATTCTTGAATTTTTAGTACATATTAACTCGGAACATGTATTTATATTTTTATTCTGAAAAGAACATTTTTAGGTTTTAATATTCGAGAAAATTCTTTAAAATTTAATTTATTATGCTCGAAAATGCTTATATTCTTCAAGGAATTTCCTTAATATATTCACAGTTACTAACTACATTTGCTAACATTAAATATGGAGCATTATCTCTGAATTTTTGATGTGAGATAGAATACAGACACGTGCTTGGAAATTAAATTTGTTTCGATTTCGCTTTAATCCCAGCCTTCAGTTGATGACTAATATCGATCTAGGGTTTCATTATCAATTCTAAGAGTTTCTCAAATTTGTTGGAAGTTAAATATAGCTCTTTTATCTTGATACATTTAGGTCATTCTATGTACTTTTGTTTGGTCTCGTTTGCTTTTAAATGTCAAATGTAAGTACGAATTTACTTTACGCTGTCCTTAATTTGATCTCTTGATTCAATTATGCTGTATATATGTGCAATGTCATTTATTTCCTGAAAGTTTAGCGCGAGACTATTTAAACTTAATTATTGTCATTCTTTATTCTGTTTCAGATGGAACATTTTCCATTCTTACATTAAAATGTTCATGTTTTCTCTTTTAAGGAATGCTTGTCTAGTAAGAGTACAACGGACTTGTTTTAATGCAATTTTAACTTCCTATATGACATCCATTTCATTCTGTGCATTTTTATGCGTTCTATGGGGGCAAAAATGTAAATAATTGAATGCAATTAAAGTCGCTGAAAATAAAAAAAAATAACTATTTCCTGTTTCGAGGTAATGAACTTAATAGTTGCTTCAAGAATGTAATCTGATTAAATGAAATTTTTCAGAGTATGATGTCTTTTCATACACACTACAACACACGCATTTTGAAAGGAATAGATATCTGATTTTTTTTTAAATTTCTGGTTGCCCATTTATGTAAAACTGAAGAGCCGCACCAGATAAATTTATAACAACTAGTAGTCCTTATGTAGGTAGGTATGTTTTAAATGAGAGGAGTGTAGGTTTCCTATTCAAATGCCATTCACTTCACCTGACCGTGGTTAAAAAATGGGTAATGTGTTTGTTGTCTGTGAATGTGGATGTACGATGCAAAAGAGATAATCTGTTTATGTGTTAAGTTGGATCATTCACGATTTTCTCTTAACTAACCTAGGGGACTAGAAGGTAATTGTGTTTGATGTCATCAGAAATGATACCACACCCAACTTACCCAGTTTCTTCAGATCTGTCCGTATATATCTAAATGAAATTTGTATAGTGATAGCGATTAAAGACTAGGGTGTTGGAAAGTGTTTGTGGTCTGAAACGAGTCAATGGTGCAGGACAAAAACAGGAAGACATTGTCGCAAGCTCTCAATTATTTTTGTATAGTTTATAAAACTGCAATTGGTAATTCCAGTTGATTTCGGAGAAAATTAACAGAACGTGAGAACATGACGATGCTGGGAATGCTATGTAGAACGATAATTCACCCCACCTTCTGATTTGAACTATTTGTCTAAATGCATGCGTCCGTTCAAATCATCAATAAACTGTTGTAAAATCTTGAAGCTCTCCCAATCCTTCTAATGAAAACCTTTTAGACATAACAGACATTACAGTTCAACAAATTAACAAGCTCAAGGCAGTACTTTTTTATATTCAATATCTACAATTACTCTCCTACTGATGTCAAGATGGATTTAATACGTAGTAGCTCTTATTTTTATACATATTGGATTAAGTAAAATTAAGATTCTAAGAGGCTCCTACTGGAAAGCTTACGATTTAGCTTATAAGTAATTTCTGCACCTCTCTAAAGCCACTTCCAAATGTAAATGTACACGTGGCGTGGTGAAGTAGCAAGCAAATGAATATGCGTGCAAGGATTTTAAATAATAGGTCTTCTGACTGTTGGTGAAGTGAAAAAATAATACAATTGTAATACATTTAATAAAATTTACTGTACAATATATTTTCTATAACAATACCTTTGACTTCTTGCCAGAGAGATGGTAATTTGTTAAATTGCTATTTTTGAAAAATGCCTTTAGAGATGAAAAACTCAAATAGTGCTTAATTGATATCTGCTTCAGCTTTGAATTTATTCTTTCAAGTGACTTTTCAGGGAGAGAAACAGGTGATAATTGGGAGTTGTTATGTCTGGGGAGTATGGTTAAGGTGACAGAATTTACCAGCGAAGTCCTGTGATTTTCTGACGAGTCACCAAAGCAGTGAGCTTCACCGGGCTCTTTCTTTGCGTGCTTTTTAAAATTATCCATTTTCCGACAGTATGTCTCAGAATGGAGCTTTTTTTTAGATTCCAAAGGCTCGTTAGTTAACGGTCTTCGGACGTCCCGCCTTATATACAGCACTCTCATATGCAGCTCAATCTCGGTTTAAAGGTGAAGATCAGGGTGTTCAGGCTACAAGTATGTTCTTTTTCTAACGATGTATTCATAGGTCATCGACCTTCCATCAACAGTTATCGTCTGGTCCAAAAAGGGCTCGTTTTTTGTTCCGAGAAAACAGATATATTTAAAAGATGAATCGAAGAAGCATATTTTTCTCACTTAACTCATAAGTCACCCATCAGGAATATTTATAAGACAATCCTAATAACGACTGAAATTATATTGTACAATAAATGTTGTTAAATGTATGAAAAAATATATATTATTTTCTTTCATTTCACAAATGGTCAGAACTTTCCGGTTCACCTAATATCTAAAAATAATTGTAATATTATGATTTAATTGTAATGTATTGTAATATAAAAAACAAACTAAAAATAGATAGCAGAATTTATTTACTAGAAAAATCTCTTACACATCTTTTGTACTGATAAATAAATAATTATTCTTTTTAAATACAAAGGAACTTTCATGTTACGTTACAAAAAACGTAGAGCGCTTTAGTTTCTTCAACACATACTCTGTTATACTTAGAGTTTGCAACAGATGGAAATATCTATTTTTTTAAAAAAAAATGAAACTAGCTTTGCTGATTCAATTTTCATATGAGCTAACTTTTTTTTGTAAGGTCTTCAACAAGAAGAATTATTCAAAATGAATATTAATTAGCGTACATTCGAGCCTCAGTCTCCTCAGAAAAATTACTAACAAAAAAAAAATCACCTTCAAATTCCTAAAGCATTTTTATTTTCACAAGCAAAACAATCAAAAGTGCAAAAACGCCGCTAATATTAACAGCAGAAAGAATAAAAACAGACGATTCTTTCTAAAATATCAACTATTAAAAAATTAAACATTAAAATACAGAAGAGCAAATAATAAATTATTAAAAGTAGACAATAACATTCTCCTCAGTTATTAAAATGAAAGCAAGTGATAAAATATTAAATTAATTCGATATTAGCAGTGTAAATGTACCTTAAGCAAACTAAATACATGATGTGTTAATTATAATCATGATGTATTATAATATCAATCTTTTGAAACAAACAGCACGTATCCTTAAGCAACTATATGTTAACATACGTTAGTAAATATACTAAGTAATGACATTACAATACTAAGCTGACATGTACAGTAATAAAAATGTAACAGACTTCTTTATTAAGTGATAAGAAAAATGGTTCAATAATTTAAGGGAGAGAGGGGTCTACTTGATCTTAGACATGTTTGTTACATGAAATTTAATAATTCAAATACTTTATTCTTTAAGGATATAAAAAAATAAAAATGAAAGATCAAAAGTATGAGGGATTATTCGAAATTTCTTTGTTCTAAATAATAGGAAATTGTTGTTTATGCTTATTATATCTAATTTTTCGTGAGAAAATTAAGCAGGAAGTTTGTTAAATTGCAGTGTAAATAGAAAAAAGTTAAATAAGCTAAAAACAAATATGTACGCAAATTAAACCACCTTATATTTGTGTTATATACTAGATTTTTAAAACGAAGTTTCATTTACATCTTTTGACAAGAAAAGGAGCCATTAATTTGAATTTCAAAGTAGTTTTCTTTAAGAAAAAGTTTAGTTGTAGTTCGTTAGACTCATTCGATTCTTTGTGAGCTCTGCGTTCTGGTGAACAAATGATACAATGGATATTATAAGCAATTTCAGCGTTTCCAATTTGTTTCCCTTTTTGTTAGTTGTTTTAATACCACTGATTAATGAGAATGGCAAAAATTAAGTTGGGACCATAAATTCATTCTTACTAATTACTTATTTTCAGTTATGATATATTTTATAAAGGAAAAGTAAATGAGTTAATACAGTTTTCAGTCTAAAATATTTTGAGCATAGTTTGAGCATGTACTTTTTTTACTTTGAATGAAAATGTTATTAAAACTTTCCTATCCTCATTAAAGCCGTTTTTATTTTCATATATAATGAATAATAAAATAAAGAAAAAGGGGAGATTAATTGAAAAAGAAATGTTGAAAAAATAAAATGCACAAAAATCCAGTACAATGTATGCAATGGCGTAGTGACGGGGGGATATGGGGGTTGTAATCCTCCAAAAGGATTGTTGCATTTTGAAATTTTAAAAATGAAATATTTTTATACTGAATTTCCTTTCCTTTCCTTCCTTTTTTTTCTATAAAAAATAGCATTCTAAATCTAGTACCCTATATAAACATTTTTTCTTCTTCGTGAAAATAAACAATGAAATTTGAAATAAATTTTGAGATATGAATTGAAGTAGGAGATTTTCCCCACCCCCATCCCAAATTCCTCGCTACAATTTGAATGTACGGAATTTATTTTTAAATAAGTAAAAAATTTCAGAATGGTGATACATCACAAAGT
The DNA here is from genome assembly GCA_019974015.1 of Nephila pilipes. Taxonomy (NCBI): domain Eukaryota; kingdom Metazoa; phylum Arthropoda; class Arachnida; order Araneae; family Nephilidae; genus Nephila; species Nephila pilipes. The sequence continues at coordinate 121,831 of BMAW01079525.1, read as the reverse complement.
ACATCGTTATAAATTTACATATTACGTTGGGCTTACAAATTAAAAAAAGTACAGTATTCATTATTTACGGCCTTTTATTATGGTTTCAAATTATTATATTCTTAACATCTTTCAGAAATGATCTAGAGTTTTTAGTGTCTATAAAGCTTCTTTTCGGAATACACTCTCACACACATTTCTCTAAACTCTTTTCAGAAGTTCTTTAGATTATTCAATGCTTGCCAACCTTTTTATCCGGTATTGTTATAATCTTATGTCAAACACACCCACATATCATTTCTAAGCTCTTAAGATCTCTGAGGGCTTTACTATGGTAGTTCAGACGTACATTTTACCAAAGCGCCATCTAACATGTTTGTAGGCAACGATTTTATATTTGAATTTTTTTATTTTCATAAGGTATATATATTTTAGCAAAGAAGGAAAAAATATTTGAAGTGCCTAACAAAACCTAACACCAGAGAAAAAGATTTAAAAAAATGGAACAAATTCTCTAGAAAGTACTCAAAGAGGTATTGATATTCTTTAAAATGGCACTAGAATGTTATGAGGTTTGAATAAATTAATTTTTCTCTTTAAACGAGGTTATTTTTCCACCTAAATTTGCAAGTATGCTTTAAAATATGAATATGAAACTTTCAAATTAAAATAATTCAGATTTAATTACTTATGATGCAACTGGAAAATTTAAGAACATTTATGTAATTTTTTGTTCGTTACAAACGATTGATTCATTAAGAGCATAACAAACGTTTCTGACAACCCGGTCTCTCTATTACGTTTGAGCCATCACATTTTAATTTGAGCAAGAGTCAGTGTAAAGAAAATAAAAATACGATAATGTAAACAAAAAATTGCTCCCTGTAAAGCTTTGCAAAGAACAGATTTAATCAACAAAGATCCTAACATTTTAAAATTATTATAAAATTATCAATTAAAAATTAGAATTAAATCAAATAATAATATGACAACGGAATGGAAATTTGAATGATTGATTGGTTGGTTTGAAGTATTTACGAAAATCCTATCACACACATTAGTAGTCTATTCAAGAAATTTTCAACGCTCTTGTCAACCAGTCAACTCGAGTTTATGAACGTTCTGAAAGTCTTATGGTGTTTTTGTATACATTATGAAATCTGAATTATTACATTTATCTTAGTTTAATAAAATGCATCCGAATGCTAAAAATTCTGTCTGATTATATCCTGTTTTACTGATTTGTGCAAGTGTTTTAATTAAAATGTCTGAGATCCCACTCACGAGTTACTAAATTGGACTTAATTTGTGTCGAAAGTGGAAGGGAAAAAATGATCTGACTGAATCATACTTTTAAGCTTTTGAGAATCACTTTACATAATTTTCATAAATGCAATTTATATTTACAAAGGTAAGAAGGATCTCCATAGGATTGAAACTATGTTCCCGCATTTAAAATGGCTGATAAATCGGAGACTTAAGCTGATTTTTCATTATGCAATTTTTCATGATCATAACCAAAACTTTAATACAAAGTCATGGATGAGATTTCAGCAAATGATAGATTTGAGATAATTGGTGTGATAGCGGCAGCTGAGGGGTTATGGTTGCGAGTTCGTGTTGCTTAAGTACAGTCGTGGGTTCAAGTCCTAATGCCACTGAAGACTAATCGGTCTGCAGGATTGAATGCACGTTAATTATGTGGAGGCTCCTATCTTCCTGTTGACCTGGTGTGGAAGCGTGGAGAGATAGGTGCCAGATCAGGTGTCATCCTCGTCACTCGACCGAGTTAGCGAATAACAGTTGAGTTCAATGGCACCAAAGCCAAATGTGGCTGTACTGCGCCGAACAAGGTGTAACTTAGTTCTAGACTTAAAAAAAAATGAAAAGAGAGAAAAAAAAAAAAAAAAAAGACCGAGAAGGGTCGAAAAGAGAAATGAGTCGCTTGGGTGTTCTGGGGGAAGCGTCCCCCATGTTTACCAATAAACCCCACGAAAAAGGAAAAAAATCACCAGGAACCAGGGAGTCATGATTCCAGTACTTGTCTAAAGAAGGTAAGTTTTTGAAGTGGGTCTCTTGACCGAGGTGCAAAATTGTGAGGTTGGTCGTCAATGACCCTCGTATAGCTTCTTAAGTGAGATGTTAAGAAACAATTACACTAATGGGTAGCTCTTTTTGTTTCTTAAGAGACATTTACTGTCTTTTCATTGTGAAAAAGTGATATTAACGCCCGATATTCAGTCTTAGAATGCAGTTGTTGCCAAGTGAGTCACTAAAATCAATGTATATTAAATTCTTGAAGCGATTATTATTAGAGATTTTATTGGTTTCTGAGTCACGTCACACGATGTTGGTATATGTAGATAGCTTCTGTTAGCGTAGATATAACGTTCTGTTAACATAGATAACGTTCTGATAACGTTGGTATATATAAATAGCATAACTACATTCTTAATTTTTTATTAGGCAATTTACGTCCTAAACATTTTGATCGCAAGCCGTAATTTTAAAATTTCATTACATATAATTTTGCTTTAATTCAATTAAATACAACACAACAATATTTAACTATATGTTTCTTATCTTGAATGTAGATGGTCACGTTATTTTTTTGGGAGAATAAAAATAGAGATAACTGCCCCCGTTATGCTACGCACGAAAATACATTTTCATGCGTTGTTTTTGTTCGTTTGGAAAGAATATTTTAATGATTTTTGAATCCATAAGTTCTGTATTCTGTTTTCGTTCTGAATTCATTCCTGTTCTTCAATGGTGAATGATCATAGATCTTTATTTTAAGTATAAGGATGCACTTATAAATCTCACAAACTGACAGTAGACAAACTAATATTCATCGTAAGGCCTAATTAAATTTAATAATTTGGCACAGATGGAAACCCTCTCAATTAAAATATTTTAAATCATTTAATAAATAAATAAAGCGATTGTATCCTACCAACTCCATCAACAGACAGCGGTAATTTCATTATGTCAATCAATCTGTTTAAGTTGTGGAATAACAGTATTAGTTTCGAACGACCCATCCATTTGGAGATTTGTTAGATTTTAAGAGAACACAGTATCCTACGAGCAATTTTTTTTTTTAAAAAATCAGGTATTTAAAAGAATTTTTTTTATTCGCCATAGTTGAAGTACGTAAAATATGTATTTCAGGAAATAAAAATTTCATTTTATACAAATATTTAATAAAAATTGATTTCTTTTCAAAGTATTTCAATATCTTAAAATTCCTACTATTTGTACAAATTTTAATATTTTTAACCAAATTTTATTGTAGTTTCACAATTTTTTTTCTCTCACACTGCGAAAGACAGTAAAAGTTAGCTATATCGAATTATGTGGATTTCTTAAATAAATAAATGGTTACCTAAATCCGTATTGTATATGCAGAATTACCAACCAGGTTATATAAAAAAACCAGAGACAAAAAATTCAAAACGTTATGCTGATTACAAAAAAACGCCTTAGCATTTTCAGTACATGACAGAAGATAGAATTATGAAGCTTTCATGGATGTTATAATAATAACTATGTTTTACATACTTTAACACGCCTTTTCTTTTCAAGTAAAATAGAATATTTGCATTAAATATTTATTCATAATCTCTCTTAAATTAGCATTTTTGACAAAATTTCATGGCATAAAATAAATAATTCTCAAAAAAATCATCAAATCCCCGTATTGAAATATATGTAATATAACGTAATATACATGTCAATATAAAAACTAAATTCTTAACTGTCATAGATATTGAGAAAAAGGAACATGAATCTGAAAAATCCTTGTTTTGAGAAAATTGCATTTAAAGATTTTATTGATACCTTTATTGTTGATTAAGAAGTTAAATTTAATAAAATCCCGCTTTGTATGGAGGATTATCACCATCATTAGCCTCATAAGAATTTTCAAGTTCCCTTTTTATAGTTTTATTTATTTATTTTGTTTTGGCATTTTTTTGATATTCGGATCGTTTCCGTTCTCTATCGATAATGTGTTTTTTGCCTGATTCCTCCATATTTTCCCCCACAGCGATGACCTAGATGAATTTCATTTCTGCATAAAGTATGACACTTTGTTATACTTCATACATCAAAGCAAGAAACTGTGCCAAAAATATCAAATTTTAAACTTTCGGTGGTCTCAAATACAGTTTTTTGGTACACAAGTACCAATGACACTATTCACAGATTCATTACGATTCCGTGTTTTCTCATAAAGGCATTTACTTAGAAGCTCTGCATTTGCCAAATCTCTAAATACAAGCTTGTTGACTTCTATTATTGAAAGAGAAATATATATTTGTTTTATGTGGTCGTATTTTTCGTCTTTTGCTTGGACACAATGAAAACCACATCAGCTTTCAGATCTAATTGGAAAGAGTTATCATCCCTGGATATTGTTTCATAACTGGACAACAAATAATTTTTTTTAATAATGCGTTTTTAAAGACATCCAACATTTCCAAAAGATTGTAATTCTTATGCAAGATCCATTCGCCTTTTATCTCGCCCAGATACGTTCATATTATAGTTTTTGCAAGCAGAAAATTTATTTAAAACGTACTTCAAAACATGTTATCATATAATTTCGTATCCCGAATCTGTATTTTTGTTATATTCATTATACTTATAGAAATAATAGCTTGATATTGCACTCTTAGAGTTCCAATATTATCATTTGATTCAATAACAGTCTCAATATCATTAATGGTAGACTTTCCAACGCTTTTACTGTTTTTAAATATACTCTTACTTCGTGGCATTCTAAATAATTTAATTCGCTCTTCTATATCAGTAAAAATATTACTTGCTAAACAAAATATAGTGGAATCTAAGTATGCTAGACTTGATACACGAAAAAATATTTTAAAGTGTTTGATGGTTATGTAGGATATGTAACAACTAAGCTTACTATCCCTAATTCTTTAAAATTAAGCCACGAACAATGTAAACAGTTAAAATTGTAAAAAAACAATCGCAATTGACTTTATGATTGTCAATCCTTCGATCTTAAGAAAATTAGAAAAGTTAAATAGACATAATAATAAAATATGTAAAGTACAGAATGTGGGGCCATGAGAGAGGTTTGCTTGCATTAGTGAAGCTCTTTGAAAATTAAAGTGTTTGAGAAAGAAGGAAAAATTCCAACACTTAGGGTTTTTTGATGCACTAGTGCGATACATCATGGGAAAGATAAAAGTTTAAGCTATTTAATGATATAAAAAAAAAATGGAAAATTGAATTTTTGATCGAATTTCTGCTACCCAGTCCCCTTAATAACTGATTTCAATGGCAGAATCATTTGTTTTTATTATTTTTGTTGTTAACATTTGCAGCGTTTTACTACTTTAGAGTGTTTTGCATGTGAAAATAAAAATGCGTTAGGAATTTGAAGAGGCTATTTTCTTTTTTGATAGTAATTGTTTCTGTGGAGTCTGGAGCCCTTACGCTAATTAATATTCATCTTGAATAATTCCACCTTTTTGAGAAATTAACAAAAAAAAAAAAAATGTTAGCACATGTTAAAATGAAATTAGAAAAGCCAATTTCAAATTTTTCAATATCTGCTAACATGTTTTAGCCTAAAATTTCTCATTTTTTTTTTTAAAAAAATGTATTTACAGAATTTTTTTACCAGTTTTATAAGTTTTTATTCATAGAGAATAAAACAAAAATTGCTTAAAGATAACTTTCCAGGAACATTTAAAAAAATGTTACCACAATTGGTCAGGTGCCTTACGAATTCAAACAATTTTGAATGAAAATATTTGTTAAAATAGATCTAAAATTGCAGTTTCAGAATTTTTTCAGTTAACAGAATTATTTTTAAACTCGTGAGCATAACAGTATAGTATTTTAGTCTAGTTTATTAACATTAGTAGTATTTTTGTACTTTAGAATGTGTTTAGAATGTTTTATTTGTGAAAATAAAAATGCATTTGGAATATGAAGAATATTTTCTTCTTTTTCTTGATAGTAATTGCTTCTACGGAACCTGGGGCTCGGAAGTACGCTTACATTAGTTAATATTAATTTTGAGTAATTCACCTTTTTAGAGAACTTAACAGATAAAAAACATCAGCACATGTTAAAATGAAAATAGAAAAATCAATTTCAATTGATTTTTTACAATTTATACATTTTTTTTATCTTTTATTTTCGGAATGCTATTAACAGATCGGTCTGTTGTTGATGAGCTTATAAAGCCTCTAAAAGTGTAATTACACATTTTTACTGTACCTCTTAAGTTCCATTTTTAATTGATTGAGTAAACAAAGCAAGTGTTGTATAAGGAGAAATTTACAATCGCTTAAACTTCAAGTATATCATTGATAAGAATACGCAAGCTCTCTTTGGACGATTTTATATTTATTTAAAATTTTCGACTGAATGAAATATTTAAAATAACAAACTAAATGAAATGTAAACGCATAGTTCCGAACTGAAATAATAGAGAATAAAAAGATTCAAGGGAGTAAGTTGTTTCGAACAATCTTAATACAAAGCGAAGAAGCAAATGTATTCTGTCAGTGCGTATGTGCATTTTTAATTTGCTTTGACACAATAGATATATATTCTTTATTTGCACATAGAAATTAAAATTAATTACGACTATTGTTTGGAATGAATAAAGGTTATTAAGTAAACAGAAAAATGTTGAAATGATTATATATTCAATAAATATTCCTGGAAAAATATTTGAACTAGTCAATGAAAATCTGATTTTTTTACGAGATTTGCTGTAGGAATTCCTGTGTTTCTTTCGATATATTTACTTTACTTATTAAATGCAACTGTGTCAATATGATTTTAAAGTTAATCTTATTATAATTTAAAGACTCTAGATTATGTCTATTCCTTCGAGCCTTTTGGTGTGTAGGTTTAGATTTTTAAAATTCTTCAAGTTAATGAAGTTTTAATGTAAAATAAAACCTTTGTATTTTTCTTTAATGAAATTTATTCTACGACGGATAATATATGTAAGATGTTTTAAAAGAAAAATATTTGTAGTAATTTCAACATTGAAAATACTCTGAATTTTGAAAAAAAAGTTCTATTGATTTTTTACTATACTGAACTTTAAAAATGATTGACTAATAATTTTTTTAAGCTGCACTTAGAAGCTACACAAGGGTTAGTAAATGAGTTGGCATCTCCCTATCTAAACATCCACACCTCGCTTACGGGTGGACTTGTAGTTTCGACAGACCTAACGTGCGTCATCGCCAATACATGACATGTCTTTAATGGTATCAAGTTCACACTCAGGACTCGACAGAAAAAAATGTTGCCCACGGACTCGTTACCCTTTTCACTCAGCTATCGCAGACGCACTTTAACAGGTAATGTAAGAAAACAAATTTAAAGTCAATTCCTACGTAGGTCAACGAAGAAAATTTTTATTTTAGTTACTTTTTATTAAATAATTACAATTAGTATAAGTATGTATATACATATGACAGAATCACAATATTAAGTGACAAAAGAAATTTTTTTCCAGTGATCAAACACGCTTCGTCATTAACGGTATATATTCCTAAATTTATATCCTGCTAAATATCTTATATAAGAGAATTTTTTTTTCTCCCATAAAACACTAAAATTAATTATTTGAAAATCAAATAAAAAAAAAATTATGCTTTTATGAGATTCGATCCGAAGGCACGAAGATTCTACGCCATCTCTCTACCAACTTTGCCAACTTTGACCAATGAGAGAGAGAGCCATTGGCTTGTTTCTTAATTCATCCGGTAAATTAAATGGTTGGAATGTAGTTTAGCCTAGCCGTCCATGGCGACAGGAATTACTTGGCGGTATTTTGCTAAATGTGGCTACCCTGATCCGCTTCGTGGACTTAACATTCAGCCAAAAAAATCTCAAGTTCCGCAATTTTTGAAATCGCTCCAAGTGGTTGGGCTAAACTGCATTTTCTCCAATTAAATTTAATTAATATTTGAAAAAACTGTATTAACATCAAGTATCATCCACTATAAGTTTAAAAAAATGTATTTGAAATTGAGTGGATGAATAAAAAGTATTTTATCAACGATTGAAAATTTGAACAAGATATATATAGGGAGAGTGTGAACTATTAATAGGAATTTAAAAATATTCTTGTGTTATTACATTTAAATTATTTGACAACATGTAGCACAAATTTAATAAATTCTTTTTTACTTTTAAAAGTAACATTTGAAGCATTAAAATAACTATAATGTGTTTAATTTATCTTTTTGTGGTTTTTATAAAGAAATAAAAGGTTCTTTGCTGTTTCTGTATGTTATGGTCCGTTTGTAAAGCACACTTTGTAAGCACCGATTGTGTAAACATGTTTGTTTACCAAAAACTCTAGATATGCAACGGATTGCAGTTGAAAGATATAAAGGTAAACCGCTTTACTCATCAAACGTATTTGCGTTCAAAGATCTATCTTTATTTATAAAGTTAAATGTTATTGCTTATAACTAACATACATCCCCTTTCATTGTCTAACGATAAAGACAAAAACTAAGCAGTTAAAGAAAAGTTTATAACACCGGTAAAAAACGAGTTTTTTGAACATGGGTTTTCTTTGAAATTTCATACTTTGTGTAACATAAAATTTTTTGACCTTAAATCTTAAGTAATATTCTCCTGTCAATAATATTCATTTTCAGAAACATTCTCCTGTCTTGAAGAGGGAGTTTGAGCGACTGTTTGGAGACTTGGCGGGTAACTTGGCGTGATTTAATTCTATAAATAATTAATTTTAATCAATTAATTATTATTTACTATAACTAAATTATCGTGTTGTCATCAAAACAATCCTGTACAAAAATTCAGTTCAATTGAGCGCTTTAAAATGTGAGAAAAATAGCTTTTAAAGTTTGACCGTGACATACAATGTGAAAAGAAGAAAACCTATTAATAATTAGTTTCAATCAATTAATTTTTATTAATTATAATTAAATTATCGTATTGTCATTCAAAAGAAACCTGTAAGAATAATTTCAGCTCAATTGAGTTCTTTAAAATGTGAGAAAAAAGCTTTTAAAATTTTGACCCAGACATACAATGTAAGTTGAAAAAAACCAATTAAAAATTAAGTAAATGAACGTAAGAGTAAAATATAGCAATAAATATAACAAAAACTGTCAGGTAAATTAAATTGCGTTTGTTTTTGTTAAAGTCACATTTTGATGCTTAGTTTCTTGCTAAGTGACAGAATAAATCTTTATTGATCCAATTTTTAACAGTTTAATTTCAAATAATAAACTGATTTTATTATCCCATTAAAGATCTTCATTAAATAAGGAACTGTGAATGATTCAGTTATTGAATCTGATGAAATAATGAAATATAATTAACTTTAGTCAAGTCATGATATTTTTCCTGGATAAAATGAAGATATATTTTTAAAATCAAACTATAAAATAAAATTGAAAATCATGATGGTGGTGTGATGCTGTGGTAATGAAATCAAGTAAATATTAAAATTATAAGCACATGTGTCACCACATAAAGAAAAATATTTGCATTTTTGTTTTTCTCAAAGTGAGATATTTTCTGATTCTAGTAAAAAATGATAATACATTTTTCTCAAAATGATGCATTTTTGGACGTTTTTCTCTCTTCGTTTACTTCATCTAAAATTACTGACTTTTGCGCATTATGAAATAAGGTTATTTCTTATATTGTGTGTGAACGTAACTTTTTTTCCGAAAAACACTCACAAATTGAAAGTATTTGACAATTTTTGTATTTAGAAATCATAGGAAAGTTTATTCGTAAATGTTTAAAAATTTTTTAAATTATATTTTAAAATTTATAATTATGTTCAGAGGAAGAACAAGAATGCCCAGCTATTCTGTCTTTGGAAACAACATTTCAGAAAGGAATAATTGAGAGAGATGGTTATTAAGATGGCTGCCATACCTTTGGGGTGATTTTTAATATCACCAAATTGGCAAGTTTTAACGATGAAATTTTAGAGTTATAGTGTCTAGGCTATATTCAAACAGAAAAATCGTGGGTTGCCATATTTGGCAATTAATCGCTAACAAATATTTTCGCTACCAAGGAGTGATTTAACTCGCATTCCAACGCTTAACTTTTAATTGGTGCTCAATGTTTTCCAAGTAGAGCATCAATCGTTTTTAGATCTGCTTCTCGAGATATATCCTTTAGTGCAATAATCTTCAATACTTCTTTCACTTCTAGAATATTTTTTACATAACGAACAAATACGGCTAGATGTGGTTTAGTTCAATATCTTTAGATTTTTTTAAAAATATTTTACTGCGTAAAATTGCCATTTATGGATATTTATTTCCTATCCACGATCACGAGTAATTTTCAAAACTACCTTAAATAAATCGATATCTTCAGATTCGTTTTTAGCTTGAATAACAGCTTTTAACCTGCATGGATAACCAGCTTCGCTTTTTGCTGGTTATCCATGAAGGGCAAAACAATTCCTTGAAGAATTAAATCACTGAAGACTGAATTAATGAGTCATTAAAACACTGAGGGACATAACAGAATCCAAAAAGCATTTTAAGAAACTGGAACTATCTATCTGAGAGACAAAGAAAGTATATGGTTTCTTATCAGGTACTCGGAAAAAACCGTTAAGTAAATCAAGTTACTGCAACTTGTAGTAATCCTGACGTTCATATGAGATATTGTCACTAAGTGGTAGATGATAATAATCCTTAACTAATACACTATTTAATTTTATAAAATTAATGTACACATGGGGGCTACCATTCATTTTTTTGTTGACTTCAATGAGTTAGCTAGTATAATCTAATGAACAAGGTTCAATGATTCCATTTTGTATTTATACGTTGATTTGTTTATCTATAATGTCCAATTCAGTAAAAGGTAACCATCTGGAGGAATGAAAAATTGGTTTCTCACCTATCATTGTTATATTTAATTCTATATTCGTCATTTTTGTATTGCATAGTTTGTATGACAAATGTAATGATTGACATTATTGTGAATTTGCTTTGAAAGGTGAGGCCATTATCAAATTTAAGAGAATTGGTCAGTGATTGCCATATCAAATAGTTCTGGTGCAGCGTCGGAAATTTTCGTTTGAAATAGTAACATCGTTAGGTGTTTTAGACCCATATTAGCCAGCTTAATTAAATTGCAACCAATAATAATATGAAAGTTCATTGAAAAATTTGGAATAGCATTAGTTTTGATACGAAATTGTTAATCATCAATAAAAGTAATAGAAGGAAATGAATCGATTGTGTGAATTTTAAAAAAGCCAAAGCCAGTCAGTTCATTATCATTAATGTTTACAGAAGTAAAACTTTGATTGACTGACAGTGTCAATCAAAGACAATGTTTTTTTTTCGTAAAATGGGGAACTTCTTTATACAAAGTAGTTAATGGAATCTCTTTATGAATAAGGAAAAGTTCTTTTGAAAATTACTGTAAAAAGGAACAGTTTTTCGTGGACACTTATTAGATTTGTGGTCTAAATTTCCACATAATATGTACTTTGGCCCACCATGTTTATCGGTATAAAATTTGGAAATTTGACTGGAACCAATAAAACAAGTAATTTGGTTATCTCTAAAGTTTTTACTTTCAAATTTTGAATTAGACTTTAATGAGTTAAGTTTCGGCGTTGGTAAATGAATGTATTTTCACATCTCGGCAGTAACAACAAAAATGGGAAATATAGGGTGTATTATAAAAAGAAAGATATTTATGTTTATTCTGAAATATTTTTTCACATACAACTAATTTGTATTTGTATACCTGAATATATTTCTACATCCGTATAATGTGAGTTTATTGTAAGGTGAACCGGGAATTCCACTGGTACAATAATTAAAAGTTAAGGCTTCGTTAATAAGTTTCGGAGCTCGATTTTCTAATTCATTTTTCTGTTTTGTAATTTTTTGCGTAATTGGGTAAAAACATTTTTAAAAATTGGAGAAAAAATGCAATTCAGTAGAAACCTTAGTTATTCTTTGCTTTGTTTCGGAAACACTTTTTCGAATTCAAAGAGACAAAACAGCTTAGATTTCAAGATAAATATAAAAATTTCTTATAATTAACATTATACTCATGAAATTAAAATGGTTGGTAAAGGGGAGTCTTAGACTCATTTCTTAAAATAAGTTTTCGAGTTGACAATAATTTATTCAGAATCATAAGAATTTTTAAAAATGCAATAAATTTCTATGAAACGAATTGCAATGTAAGATAAAATATATTTAATGTGTTTTGAAACTTTGATTTCATGAAAATATTTTTTGTTGCATATATTTACGTACTTTAACATTTTAAGTGTTCATTTCGAAATCAAAAAGTAATTTCTGTTTTAGAATAGTTATCATTTATTATTATAAGCAGAAAAAGTAAAAAGTTAATTCATAAAGAATTAAAGAACATTAAAACGTATTTATAACTAATGACTTTTGTATGAGCTCGTAATTATTTGTCTATTACCTGTTTCAGGATAAAAAACCTGAAACTTATCCCTAAGCACTTTTTCATTCTTCGAAAAATACTATTCTTATCTTTTTCCTTGTCCAACAACTATGACTTAGGTTGACAAGGAAAGTCTTCCAAAAATATATCCCTTTCTTTACACCATAATCGTCTTTTCTGAAATGATACTTAAGTTATCCCTGAAAGCCCATTATTTGGCATAAAATAAAAATGCTTGGAAGATGTTGGACAATTCCATGTTTTTTTTTTTTTTTTTTTTTTTTTTTTTTGTAAGATCGATTTTTGTAATTCAGATTTCAAACTTATCAGGCTTAAGTAAATTCCTTTTCGATTGAACTTTATGAAAATACCCTGGTATAGATTTCTTTCAAAAAGAACTCTGAACTTAAGCCTATTGGTTATTCAAAAAATTTCCTCAAAGGATATAAAAAGTCATTTTTCTTCACTACTGAAGTCGTGTAAATGCAAAGAAAAGAATGTTTCTTCCAGCTACGATACATTTTTTTCATCCCTTTAAATTTTGCATTTTTTTTATGGTAGTAAATGCTATCTATCCTAGTATCACCTTGCCATCTTTTAGTAAGTTTTACCTGGTAAGAGCTATCTTTTCTATCATAGCACTTGTACCTTGTGTTAAATAGCTTTATTTTCTTTAACTTAATAAAATACTTTATTCTGTCAAATGCTAACGTTTTTGCATTGAAATGGATATTCAAAACCCTTCTCATTTCTTTATTGTAACTACAAGACGTTAAAAAGAAGATATAAGAATATCGTTTCCCTGTAGTTTTAATAAGTATTACGGTAAAAAGATCTATGTTTATAGTTGTTATTCATGAATAAAAATTGTTTAATTTGAAGACAAAAATAGATTGATTGATTTATTATTTCTTAACGCCCTAATTTGAATCACCTCGATTGAAATTCTAATTTTGAGTCTCAGTAAAGTGACGATGACACTTCCCTTTTCGAACTTTTATACCACATCAACGGGACAGCTTGGAGCCTCAAACGATTTAGCACGCTGTAACTAGATATTCAGCTAATTAAACATTTCTCCCAATGTTTTAAACTTGACTTATATAGATTTTATTTGAATTAGTGATTTGTTGTGAATAGACCCGACAAACTGCATTTATAAGCAGCGTATATTTTAACACTCAGTTTGGTAGGAAGTTAGGGGTATAGAGTGGAACTGTGAACAAAGGAATAGTGATCGTCTTGCCATGAGTGTGATTTATTGGATCATACTAGATAAGATTTACTTAAGATTAAGAACTTAGTTCTTTGTATTTTAATCTTTTAAAGACTAGAGCACGATGGGTTCGGTAAGGTAACCCTAGATAATAATATTTAAACAGCAGATTGTTCGCATATAGGGATTACTGACTCATATAGAGTAGGTTAGGGATTAAAAATTGATTGTTCGTAATATCTGAATAAAACAACTTACTTATCATCTGTGTGTGACTATCTATTCAACAGACTTCATAGTATTTTTAAAGAAAATCATTAAAGTGGAAATGAACGAAGTGATTGAATCCTATTGCCCTTCTCGTCTTTCAAAATAAAGGTTATTATAATTACAAGATCCAAATTTCAACCAAGTTCAAGCATTAGACCATGTAAATAAAATAATCGATTATTTTCCAAATTATTGTTTATTAATTATTTTTAACGGAAATGCTCTTAAACAGTGTAACTTCTCTGTCCATGAGTACTAATAATATATGTAATATACAAACAATACGCTAACCGGAATATTATGCGAGTACCTTTTTTAAATATTCAATCCATTCAATAGCGTAGGGTTCCGATCTCACGAAATCAACTTTACGTGTCAGAGGACTTCCATGCACTAACACTCTATCTGTCACCGTAACTTATTATTATCAACAATAATTCAAATATCTTATGCTTTTATGCAATATGAATAAAACTATTCACTCCATTTCTAAAGTTAACTTAATTTTCAGCATTACTTTTCTTTTGATTACGAAGAAGCTGGGGATTTAAGTTGAAAATCAGATCGATATATCAGTCGAAGGTAAATTTTCGCGAATAGCCCATGTTTCAACAAGGCATTATGGAACCCCCGACTCAACGGAAACAACCCTGACCGCGATTTCAAAACCATAACCATTAAGTTTTCGCATCCTCGAGATAAATTTAGGAATTTGGTTTTATACTTAGAAAGAAATAAGAAATGTGAGCTAAGATATCATCTTTGTATGTTCCGGAGAATTTATTTTACGGGAGGTTAAGAATGTACAATAAAATGTTTGTAATGATATTTCGACGGTTTTTCATTGTTATAGAAATTTTGATGTTGGAGTGTGAAATTTACAAACCAAACCAAACATTTTTATTTGAGGAAAAGAATCTATTCTTTTGCTAGTAATACAGTACAAAAAGTAGAATCTATTAACAGATAAATGAATTATTCATAAGGAATTTTTGAATTTTCGATCATATGCTAAAAATGAAAAGTTGCCCAATAATTTAGCATACAGTTTGCGATAAAGAACAGTCTTTTCAGATTCAAATTTTCTTTCTACTTATTTCACTTGATAACAATGAAAAC
This sequence comes from Nephila pilipes, assembly GCA_019974015.1. Classification (NCBI taxonomy): domain Eukaryota; kingdom Metazoa; phylum Arthropoda; class Arachnida; order Araneae; family Nephilidae; genus Nephila; species Nephila pilipes. The sequence goes on along the minus strand of BMAW01079525.1, from coordinate 106,785 downwards.
TGTTTAAGCAAGCGGCGAATGTGTTGAAACAAAACAAAAATGAGGAATGAAAAATGTGTTTGTGTTTCCATGTATCAAACACCCTTAAGTCAAAGCTTAAAAAGATCCATTTATAGATTTCCTTTTAAAAGAATTGTAAAGGAAGATAGTTTTTGCATTCCACCATCAATTTGAAAAGCGAAAAGTAACTATGCAGATAGATTGAATTTTTTATATGATCATATTAAGAAAAGATCTTGCGGTAGTTTTATAATACAAATACACAAAATGTCTTTATATATATGTATAAAAAAGATTGAATGCAAAATATATTGAATTTGAAGAAAATATTTCTAAAGCTGCATTTAGTAAGCTTATTTTAGTGTGTGTGAGTGAGTGAGTGAAAGAGAGAGAGAGAGAGAGAGAGATTTGAAATTTATCTTGAGAAAATAAAAATCATATTTATTTATTTGTTACATTTTTCTCATGATTATATAGAACAGTCCTTAATTCTATTGAGATATACCGAAGAAATTCACATTTTAGTAAAAATTCGTATTATTATAAAGTAACTATCAGAGGGGGGGGAAATATTGATAATCACTGAAACTCAACCATAAAACTTTCTATAATGGATAATTTAACTTATTATTGTTTTTTCAAAGATCATTTTTTTTCACAGTTATCCCGAGGAACGATAAATCGTAGCCACAAGAAGCTATAATCTATCTGCTGTCAAACTCTAAATCATAGTAGTAGGGGTTTTTCCCCGTCGCATGAAATCTAACATGACCTTTGCTCAAGCAACCAAAGTTCGAATGCGACTTCCGAATGACACACCTGGCGTACAATCTTGATTTTCATGCATGCAACAAACACCTTTACTCTTAAATCCGATCTTCAAATGCAATGAAATCCATGAAGGATATCCCAGCACGTTGTATCCTTCACGGAAATTTGAATTTTATTAGGCACAGCTCCACGGTGTATCTAATTTAAAACAAAGCAGCAGTATATATATATATATATATATATATATATATATATATATATATATATATATATATATGCATATGCATATATATATATACTGCAAGGCTTTAAATTTGGTACCTTGGATACTCTGCACCTTGGAGCTGTGCCTCCTCTAAGAAAACATAGCACTTCAACAGATTAGCGACACAAATACAGGAACAAAAGCAGCATTTATAATAACATTCACTGTTATATCAGCAACGTTCAAAACACCAGCTTATTAGTTTACACTAAGGAAAAATCTCCGCAGTAATACTCTGCATATCTAAGCCAGTCTTCGACCTTTCCCGGCAGATTCACTCGGCTACACTACCGATAACTTCTTGGGCAGATCCACTCAGCTAACATTCATCGATTCCTTTATTCATGTACCGGCTTCGCCTCTCTTCATTATTTATAGGCGCTCTAGCCAAGAGATAAGGTCACAGAAAAAATTCAGGAACTTTCTCTAACTTTCTTCTTAGTCAATATATCGCCTAGATTACAGCACTTTTGGATATCTTCCTTTCGTCGCCAAATTCTCCAAGTTTCTTGGCAAGATGCTAAATTTGTTGCTAAGGTTAAGAGGACATAGCTTAAGCTTTCCTTGGATGACTGATGAAATTTCTGTTCTTTCATAAGAGAACAGTTGTAGGGAAGCGTAATCTCGGGTTCGTAACAATATACAGTAGAACCTCCAAACAAAGGGCACCCACCAGTACAGACATTTTGTGGTTTATATAGAGGGTAAGCACTAAAAAAAGTAATTTAATTAGAAATTCAGGTCGTGTGAAACTTTGAATACATAATGTATAAATAAATAATATAGTCTCAAATATTGATATGAATTTGAAATTAATGAAAAATAGGAACTTTATATTAAAAAGTTTAATTATTGCAAAAATGTTTGAAATTAACAATAGAGTTTCTGTATTTATAGAAATGTATTGAAAATAGTCCGTTATTCGGGTTTGTTGAAAGTCTATGCATTACACTTATTTTTTCCACGTGGATATTAAAGTTATTAATGATATTTTAAGTCCTTCACTATCACCAACAATTATTATGAATTTATTTAACTGTTACACTTTTTGTCTTCCTCTCTGCATTACTAACTATTTTTGTTAAGACTTATGTCATCAAATACAGATGAAATTAAACATTTTATATCTTCATTGGTGTCATCAATACACAAATTTTCATCAATTTCTAAATATTCTTGTATTTTTGCACTGTAACTGATTTTGAAAAGTTCATTTTTATCAGTAGTATTTTCACTGAGGGCACTCGAAACTGGAATTTCAAAGCCAGCTTTCTGAAATGACCTGCTTCTTATTGGTCCCTGTCTTAGATTAACCTACGACTTGTTAATACATTTTTACATTTATAAATACATTTTTCTTCCCCCTACTAAGAACTGTTCCAAAAATAGGTGAATTTTGAATTCTTTGAAAGAGAAATATCATTTCGCATGTACCACGAACTACTTTTTCCAAATGTATTGCTTCCTCTTTCCTTACTGATTAGTAGTTTTTGAAAGAAAGGGTTAATCTTCCATTTTATTGTTCCTTTGACAGAAAACTACATTTCACAGAAGACACAATTTCCTATGAAAACTCAAAAGATTACGAAGAGTATTTTTATTTATTTCTTTATTTCTATCTTATTTTTGAAACTTTTTTCTGTTTCTCTTAATAAGAGGTAAATGTACTATGATTACTATTCAAAGAGACCTGAACCAACATAATTATCACTGAAATAGAGGTGACCCTTATTCGAAAAAAAAAACCCCGAGAAAATAGTTTATAAATGACATAAGGGATCTTTGAGAAACGAGTCAGTACAGGATATATCTGCCGAGGACTGAAATTAAATGCCGCTACACATCGTGTCATGCTTGGAGCAATATTATTCAGCTGTTGTTGAAGCCTTTTATGCAACTCACGAATAAGAATTTTGAAAATGATGTTCTGGATATTTGGATGATAATTTCAACTGTTAAGTTGCCTACTAAAAAAGTTCCAAACACATTTTCAATTGTCTTTAAATCTTGAGAACATGTTAACCATATGAATCGTTCTATACCCTCGCTCTCTAGACATTCCTGAACGGCGATTGATTGATGATATTATGCTTTTGTCATTCATGAAAATGAATTTATTTCCGATAGCACATGGAAATGGCGAAAATGAGGAAACAGGATCATCAAAGTACCGGGTGGTTATAATTAAAGTTACACTATTCAGAGGCTTGTAGAACCCGTTCTGCTTATCGTACTTTGATGAAACTTGGAATGTATACTATATGGATCATGAGGGAAAGGTTACTGTGAGAAAAAAAATAGTTCAAATTTTGTCTACTAAGAGGAAATGTGGTACCCAAAGAAGGACAAAAATATGTTAAAATCGTTAAAGTTTATTCAGTTACAGAATATGCTCAATATGTGCTCCATTTGACATCAATAACGTGTTAAAAGTTCATTATAGTGTTTTCAATGGTAGCGCGAAGCAACTCGCGAGAGATTTTAGCCACATGGCGTATAATGATAGCTTTCAAATCAGGTAAAGTCCTAATTCCTCCTCTATAAACACGGTCTTTTAGAAACCCACACAACCAGAAATCACGGGGATTTAAGTCGGGTGAACGAGGCCATGCATCCGGAAAATGTCTGGATATTGCACGATTATTGCCAAAGTTAGCACTGAGCGATGCTTCGACTTGGCGCCCAATGTGAGGAGTTGCTCCATCTTGCATAAAGGTAGTGGTTTGCAAACATTGTCGTTCCTGTAAAGCTGGAAGGACCTGCTGTTGAAGAAGTTCACTGTACCGTGCACTCGTGACAGAGCTCTCTTAGGACCTTGTGGAGTAAGAGTTTCAAAGAGAAAATGTCCGAGGATAAATTCAGCAGTAAATCCCCACCAAGCAGTCACTTAAACAGAATTCAGTGGTTGTTGATGCAGGACATTAGGAGGTGAAGTTCCCCATATGTGGCAATTTTGACTATTCTCAGCTCCATCTAAATAAAAGTGTGCCTCATCTGACCATAGAATTTTCCTAAGCCACGCGTCATCAACTTTCATTCTCATCAAAAATCGCCAAGCAAATTCAAAGCGTGTTTGAATTCACATGTAGAGACATGCAGCCATTGATCATGATACCGGTCCATACATGATACGTAATGTCGCATATTGATCCCTTTCAGGATATTTTCTGGACGATATGGTGAGCAAATCTAACATTAGATCAGTTGGCGTTTATAATCCGATTACAAACTGAACATAATATCATACGAGAATAGTGTGCATGCCCTGCTTTCGTTTGTTCAATTTCGTCACTCGCAACACGAGTGCAAACTCTTATATTGCAGTCTGGATAATGGAGCACACGCAACATATTAACGGGCGTATTATCCTCATTCTTCCGAACATCTCTCTACAATTTTTCGAGATGTTCTATTGAAAAAAGTATTCATTTGCCACCATTTGAGCTGTAGTGTGCCGATTCTCTTTCACAGAAAAGGTAATGGACCTTCTTTTGCTAACGCCGTAATTCTACCATGATATCCTCAGTGCAGCGGGCTGTACATTTTAATTGTTTTAATTACTTTCTACATCCGTGAAACAACACTGTGGGCAAGTTGAATTCTCTGAAATCATTTGATATTTTTTGCCTTTTAATTTTTTGAATCACTAAAAGAGTAACGTTTTTGCTATTAAAGGGTGCGTGATGCTTTTTATGGAATTTCTTCATGACTCATTGCAGCTTCTGAACGTATGTATTAGCAATAATCTTTAAATTTGACTTCAACAATTAGTGATGAATTATATTTAGGGAATCCATCCTCTCTTACATTCAATAAAATAACGTTTGCTTTCGGATCTAGTAAGGGTGTTTAATCCTTATCAAGCCACTGCCTTTTGCAGACGATATTACCATAGGTAACCTATTTTTCCTCGCGTGTTATAATCCTGTCTAAAAGAGGCTTGATTTTAACCGTAAGTGCAGAACTGTGGCAATCGACATGTGTGTGTGTGATCTTTATTCCATTCGCTGATATTATGAGGTACCCTACCTTTTTGACTTTCAGTAATTTTTGCAGAAGGTGTCAGCCAGTTGACTGTTATACATTCAACCTTACCTGTTACAGTTCTTGTTGACTGACATGGATTTGCTCCAATGTAGCATTTTAAACATTGTTAAGGTAGGATAGACGTCCAAGCTTTGTTCTTTTTATGGTCATATCTCCTGAACGGAATTTGGTTAACAATTTCTAACTGCCCGATCAATTATTAGACCTTTACCGAACACATTTTTTTTTCATTTCCCGTCTAAGAACTGTTTGAATTCCCAAGACCTCACAGGATGAATATGCACTTTTTTACTTTCCATTTTAGGGTTTAGGAACAATAGTTTAATATAATGTGCACCTCTTAAAACAATTGTCAAAGGACTAACTAAATCCTTTTCTATTGAATGAACATAAAAACTCATTTGTTCAAGGAATTTATAATAGGTAAATACTAATAACAAAATTACCTCTAACTGCATCAAAAGTTATTCATAACTCAACTTAATACAACTAGTAGTGGCCGCGGTAGTAGTCATGGTCGCTGACTTGTGACCGCCGTTTTTTAATCGAATTGGGTTCAAACCCTGATGCCCTTAAAGACCCGTCTTGTAACTAGGCTGATGCATGTTAAATCTGTTGAGGTCTACTCGTTGGAGTGGTGTGGAAGTAGTTTGGAGGAGTAGATGCAAGCTCGGGTGTCGGTTTCGTCACTTGAGTGGGTTTCACTATTACGAGATCCATCGCTAATAGTCATCGTGTTGCTTCTCAGTGCGGCACGTTAATAAATAATCACATCATATCACAATAAAACTAATACCATATATTTTCATAGATAATTATATATATTTTTAAAACAATAATATCAAAACTAGTACAATAATGTAAGATATATATGCCAAAATTAAAACAACTGTCTATTCCTGTTACATTTGAATAAGCTGGTTACCTCTAGTCTGAGATGCATTTCAAAATATAGGCTTGTCAATTCCTGTTGAATTTGATGGTACTTTTCATTTACATTTTAAATTTAAGTAATTGAACTATATTTTTGTGGCTTGTTTTTGTTTATTTAGTTATTTATTGCTCTTTATTTCAAGCGGTATTGACGCTCCTAAATTTGCCACCGAAGGCAGTCTGATACACATTCCACTGCGTAAGGCCGACTCTGTATTATATTATTTTATAATAAAAACTGATATTCTGCTTCTTATAGTTTCAATATTTTTTCAGCAGTAAGTCTATATTATAATGTCAGATGGTATCCATGCTGAAAGCTCGAAAGCAATTAATGCAATAACAGTTTATTCGAATTGACTCGGATGCTGTGAAAGCGAGCCCATAGTTACGCGTCAGTTTCGGTATTATTCGGATCGATTAAGACTCGCTTAGTCAGAAGGGAGCCTAAGATAGGACATGGTAGGTGTCTTCGGAAATCGAATGTGAGGTTTTGGTTTCCTTAAGCTACGGTTTTCTAATGAAAACGGAACCGTTATCTGGAGGGCGTAATATTGTGGTGAATATCGTCACTAAGACGTTGTCGATGTAAACCTGTTGGCGTAATTTCTTAAAGAGCGTTGAATGCGAGTGGAACTTAAAGCTATGGTTTCCAAGGAAAGATTTGTCTAGGAAGATTAATGATGTCATCTATCTCTATGTGCCAGCCGCCAGATAACGGCTCCACTTTCTTAGGAAACCATAACTTCGGTAATATAAAATTTTTTTCATCCATAAACAAGGTTGGAATTAACATTATGAATATTATGTTTACACACACACACACACACACGCACACACGCAAGCACGTATATATATATCTTGTATTTTGAATTATGTTTAAGGACGGTACTAATTGAAAAAGGTATAAATGTCTAAAAGAAAATAATTTTGAAACTAAATATTTCTAAGTGCGTTCAATTACTTCTGTTCCTTTGCGCAATTTTGGAAGTAATTCAATTCTAGTTTCTTAAATTAATTATTTTTCTCAGAAGAGTTTCACATTTGCAAAAATAATCTAAATTGTATGAATACAACTACTAATGATGACTTTCTATGATCATCGGTTTAATTTCATTCTGAAATATTATGTTACTCACTTGTTTACTCTACCGGATTTAGAAAGAGGCAGAGACGTAAGCACACGTGTCTTATCCACCCCCATAGATAAAGAAAACTAGTAAGAAGCTCGACAACAGATTCCCTTTCTAGAAGGAAAGTTTCTTTATGTTACCCGCCTACTCTTAGTAAAAGATATCCCTTAAGATATCGAAGTACCTTTATCAATTTTCTCATCTTCCAATTTCTTAAATTTCTTTCTTTAAAAAGAAGGGAATAATTAAAATATCGCCATTTATAGCATGTACGTTTTTTTTAACTGCAACTTTTTATAAACTTTTACGGTTATTGCAAGTGAAATTAATATATATTAATTTTCTTTTTCATTAAATAATTTTAAACTGTATGCTTCCTCTTTTGAATTTGATAAAAAAATTTAGACTATTTATTACTTTTCATTTATTTTGATTAAATAAATTTATAAGATTTTGTTCATTGTTGTTAACAGCCATATTCAAATAAAATGTTTGAATAGTGGCAATATTTTAATATACTTTAAAGTACTTAAGTAGTTTTTTTTAACTATCTTATAAATATTTGTACAAATATATTAATTAAAAATAAGGAAATGTATATATATCTACCCCATTTGTGGATGTATGTTAAGTTAGAATAATAATATCATTTCATGATAAGTCCACATTATTCATTTCCAATATTTTGAAATGCAAGAAGTTTTGTTCCTTTATGTATGCTTTCGATTTTAACCAGGTTGCTAAAAAGTAATTTCCACAATGGAATGGTTTGGAGACATAGCATTGTAAATCAATTTTAAAGCCATTTTGATTTTTCACTGTCTTAATTCCTTGGCTTACTTTATACTTTACACAATAAAAGTAATTTTTGACTTATTGTAAGAAGTATCAATTTTAGGAATCCGACTACGTAAGGTATCGAGTTTTGGAGAATTATTGAATTTTTTTTATTCCTTACTATTATTTTCTGAACAAATTTTAACTTTAAATCCATTTTCTGAAGATTATAATTTTCAGTATGTATACAATTTTTGAAAGGTAATAACTCAAATGTTTTACATTGATGGAATTTGGTAGAAATGTTTTTCATATTATTCTTAAGATCCTGAAGTGAAAGTTTTGTAATGTATGGTATATAAGTGGATTTATTCACATTTTAATGCGTAAGAGTGGAGGAATTTAAAAAAAAAACCGCGTGTTGTTATTTCGACTCTTAATAACTCTGCAAGTAACGTGAATTATTAAGAAATCCTAGTTCAGGCTTTGTACAGGTATGAATACCAATGTTAAAGAAAGATTTTTCATGAAAGGAGAATTTCAAAAATGTGCTATTTTTTTTTTCTTATTTTATGCTAAAAAATTGCTTTTTCAAATTTTTTCATTGTGATAAAACATTTTAAATGATTTTTTATGTACATTCTAATTCAGATGATACTAAATATCAAAAAAAAATTCCTTTATACGTTTTTTCAAAATCATGGTTCCGAATGTAATCGGATACCTTAAAAATGTTTTTTTAAAAAAAGATGATTTTATGTCTCCCTATATATATATTGGGACCTCTTTACGGGCCCTTGCAAATCCGAGGGAGAGTCTATGATTTTCGTGCCGGGCCGTACCTATATCCGCATCAGGTCTCCAAGGTGAACAGCCTCTAGTCACTAGAACAATGTAGGTAAGGGAAGTCGGCAAATTCAATCCGTAACTTCGGGATAAGGATTGGCTCTGGGGGCCCCGTTCGTCGGGCTGTGTCTCCGAAGCCCTGTTTGTGTACCGTTCGGACTGGGACTCTGTTTTTGGACTGATATGTGCCTGCGGGGTGGAAGTACGCAGTTTTTGCTCTTGGACTCTCTCTTAGGGAACTCGGACGTGACGACGGACGCTGTGGGGCCGACTCAGAACTGGCATGGTCCCTGGGAATCCGACTGTCTAGTTAAAACATATATAATTATACTTTATCCTTATTAATAATATTAAAATATTAAAAGAGCTTTTAAGTTTAATAAAAATAAGAGATGTTTTTTGTATAACTATAATAATTGTAAAGATTTACAGAGTTATAATGAATGCAATTGTAAGGAATATAAACCTGATCGAGTCAAGCACCACTATATTCTGGATCGAGAGAGTGCAGATGTGAGTCGCACGTCTGATGGCTTATAACAATGAATCAGGTGCTGTGACAGTTGATCTGACAATCACTCTCTCCTCCCTATCTGCTGTGGCTCTAGGTTAACCTCTACCATAATGACCCTGAAATCTGCTATTGTCCACCCATTTTAGCCAGCATCTTCTAATCACCACATCGCTTCGACCCATATGACGAGCGATTCTTCGACTGCCCAACCTGTCTCTTTCAATCCAATGACATGACCTCTTTCAACCCTAACAGTTGCTCGTAATGCACTCAAACCCTACTGCGAGGCATTTTTTCAGTCGTTGAAAGGTGTCCTAAATCGCAATGCAACAGAAAATTTGACCATCAGATTGAGAATCGCTTCTTAACATATATACGCTTGCTAAGGGCGCAGTTCCGATGCGCTGTAGCTCCCATTCATTCTTCATTCATTAGACAGCAAATTTTAATCATTTGCATGTTCGATCCAAATGTCCTTGCATACGAAATTTTATTACAATTGGCAACTCCTTCTTGATGCGTCGTTTTTTTGCTATTAAGTGTATGTTGAATAATTGATTATATATATATAAGGTTAAGACATTCTTATAATAATAACTTGAAGGGAAAACTGGCCTTTTTAAATATTGAAACGGCTCTTAGTTTAAGAAACGATGATAAAGTGTTGATGATTTCCTATTGTGTCGTGGTATTTAAAATTACATTCTTTTAAAAAAAACTTCATTTACCTAAGTTTATGAATTATCATCTAAATGTGGTGAGCTCCATTGTGAACTTCTAGGTAAACTGTCTATATGTGATGTTGTTGCTCTATTCAACCAATTTTCCTTTTTTTTTTGTACACAATATGTTCCAACTGAGTTTTAAATTTTTGAAAACTTGATGGTCCTGGTTTTGGCAATTTTTCTATGAAATTTGTTTTCACTTGTTCCTGTATTGGAAGATACATTATCAATGCCCAAGACAGAAAAATCGGAATCACTGCTGTCATTTTCGTCGACTATGAACGTCGAATAACGTCCAAGAAGCAAAGTGCCCTTGGCCTGGTGAACCATTATTCATGAAATACCAAAGCGTTTGCTTTAAATGTAAGTTATATATCTATAATAATATAGCTTATGTAATTTAAAAGATGTATCGCTGCTGGAAAAAAAATTAGAATATTTTGATAAAAATTTCTTTCATTTTCTTTTTATGTACTTGAATTACTTAAATATATTGAAACATTATTATTTCTTGCTCTGTTTATCATTAAGTGTGCTGAAAGAAGTTCTAAAAACGACCCATTAGTTTTTTTCCAGAAACTGCGAACACAAATTTCTAGTTCTTTTCTTTGTGTGTGCATCGATTTTTCTTTTTTTTTTTATTTTCTTCCCCATTCTTTCACTTTTCATGTATAATGAGTTTGTGTTTCGAAAGTTAAGTCTTTAGAGTTAACCAGTTGTAGTTGCTGTTCTCAAAATGCGTGGGAGAGCTTCTTTAGAATACGTAGTAGCGTATTATATTTTTCGGTCTCAATTAAGAAATGACGATTCCTGTAATTGTAAAAAATGGTCACCTTGTTATCGGAGAAAAATTAACATCCATAAAGTTCCCATTTTTTTGCGAAAAACCTTGGGTGGAAAATATATAATAGGAATGTTGACAAAGAAACTATTTTGATTCCATTTCTCTTATCTTAAATAGTATGAATAATATCAAGCGAGTACAAAACTATGGTCTAACAATCACTAACTACCTTTTGTTTAATGATTAATCTCTTGTCTTCTGATTCCAAATTAAATTTTTGTTTGATTACCTGTTTTCATTACCTTTGTTTTTATCAAAATATATAAAAATAAAACAGATTTAATTTGGGCAGGACATTTTTTCGATGAATTAATTGATTCAAATTATTTTATCAAAAGAAAACTCGTAATTTCCTAGAAATTTTAATCAATTACAAACAGCGGTTCAATTTTGAAATTTTTCTTTTCTTTTGAACAGTTTAAACTTTTAGGAAAATTTAATTACCTTCAAATTACTTGTCAGGAGAAAAAAAATATAACTCGTTAACTCATTGTTTTAATAAATTAATTCAGATAATTTCCACTGTTAAGATTATTTTTCTCTCTAATTTTAAATTAGTTAATGTAGATTTCATGTATGATGAGAAAGGATAATCATTGATTAAGTTAGGTTTTTGAGTGAAAAACACATTTTAAGCTTAACATTTAATTTCGTATATTACATTTTGTGAAAATAAAGAAGATTATAAAAAAGGTTTATTTAGGTTAAATGGAAATAGTTTTGAAGAAATGTATTTCTGTTATCACTCATACATTCACGTACAAATGCACAGACATACGTGTATGAGGGGCTATCGTAAAATTTTAATTAATAGCAGGAAATAACCTAGAATTCTAGATTATTTCTTAGTAACTTAAAACGTATCTTGCTTACTTCTTAAAACTTATTCTAACTAGTTCGAAAAACTTATTTTGTTAAAATTTATTCTGCATATTAATTCATCCTTATATACATAATGTTGTAAATGACAGCTATTTACGTTGATTTGTTTGGTTTCAGAAAGCCATAGATTGAAGTAACCCGCGAGTAGATAGCGCTCAATCTGCAGAACTCTACAACGACTCTTGAAAAGGTCAAGAAATTCTATGAGAAATGTATAACTCTAGATGGTGATTATTTAGAAAAGTCTTATGGGTAATAAATAAAAATTATGTTTACATCTCGATTATTTTTAGTGATTATTTAAATTTTAAGATATGACATTGGGCTATTCGCAGTTTTCTCTTCACTAACCTTGAGAGCTTGAATGTAATTGTAATTATATTGCATAAAATTACAATTTCTTCACAACCAAAATGAATCGTGATTATGTAAATTAGATAATTATATAAGTTGAATTAGAGATAATGATGTATAAATATGAATGAAGTATAATTGAAGAAAAATGAACGGAGATTAAGGATAATGACTTGCTAATAGATATTTATAACTTGAACTTAAGACTCCCGTCTACCCGCCATTTTGATTTCGTGGACTTAATGTTAATCCTATGGAATTTTGACTTTAATTCTCACATCTTTATTATTCGACCTATTTGAATGCAATAAAGTGCATTTGAAAGAGTAAAAAATAATCAATGCTTCTGTGGAATTACTTTTTTCCTAAGATTTTTAAAAATATTTTTGTTCTTATTTTAATTATTCGTTTTTGAGTTTTCCGGTCATTGAAGAATATTTTCAAATATTTTTAAAAATCGGAAGGAAAAAGTAATTCCACAAAAGCATTCATTATTTTTTGCTCTTTCAGATGCACTTTATTGCTTTCAAATAGAACAAATAATAAAGATGAGAGAATTCAAGTTAAAATTCCATAGGATTAACATTAAGCTGATTAAATCAAAATGGCGGGTAGACGGGAGCCTTAAGTATCTTGATTAGCTTTTTAAATTGACACGAATTCTAGTTGAAGTCCAAAGATAAGAATCAGGTGATATTTAAAAATGTTTGAATTACAACAAATGATTTAGTAAGCTCAGGTTTTATCATTAGGTGATAATCTAGAATTGACGAATTAAGTGAGATCCGAGAAAGAGCGACCTTTCTATTCCCCAGTGATTATTAATCAAGTACACCTTGCATATTTTCAACCAGTCTAATTATTTTTCACGGTGTTTAAGAAATATGGCAGCAGAGTTAAAAAAATGAAGAATGGGTATTACTAGGATATCTCGAAATAATAATTAAAAAAAAACTTATTATATTCGGGTTACTTTAATCTACTGCTTCCTGAAACCAAATAAAGCAGCAAGAATAGCTATAATTTGCCACATTATTCACATAGGAATAAATTAATAAATAGAATAAATTTCTTCCAGATATCTCGGTTATTTCTTCTTAATAATAAAACTTTACTTTACCCCCTCTTGTACATACGCATGAAAATACATTGCATACAATCATTCATACTGTTAAAACTTATCTAAGATAATTCTAAAGAAATTAGAAAGCATATTATAGTAGAAAGAATTAGAAAGTATATTATAGTAGAAGAAATTAGAAAAATATTTTTTAATTTAGCATATGTTTGAAAATGTCGCAATCAAATATTAATGGTTATAATAGATAAGATTAGAAATTAAGAAAGGGCCACTTAAGGTATCCGTACGCCTTTAAAACGCCATTTTTGTCAAAATTTTCGATTTTCTAACTTAAATGTCAGTTTAAAATTTAAACTTTTTTCTCTCTAATAGTCTTTGAATTTTGCTTATAAATTATTTCGAACTTAAGTTACAGGGATTTAAATTTTATTCGATATCTAATTTTTAATTGCATTTAAAAGTTTGTTTTTGATTATTCTTAAAATGAGTTTTCTCGACATATTCACATATGGCAACATAGATGTAAGAAAAAGTTATGAACCAAATTAATTTAAATTTTGCAAGTATATCTTCCTTATATAGTTTTTAAGAACTCTTACTACTTTCGTGGTTGTAAAAGTGATACGTTTTTAGTACCAAAGGTGTAAATCATGTATTGTTATAACTTTTTCTCGATTTTTCATTATTATTTGACTCGAAAAACAATAAGAACTGTAGCAATATGATTTTCATCTTTAAAATGTACTTTATCAAAAATAGCAAGTATAATTTTATATTTCAAATTAATGCCTATAGTTACAATCTTACTAGAACTTGCACCAATTTAACATAATATGCAATTAAACACTAATACTACAATACAAGCAAAATGCAAAAAAGTATCAGTAGATAAAATCAGATAAATTGTTCTGCTCTCAGTGAAAATCGACTGCTAAAAAAATAATCCCACCTTATGTATGAAATTAAACAATTTCGGCAAATGATCGTAGAAGCACAAATAATGGTGAAAATTGGCACACGGAAAAGATGACACTTGTTCGTAGTTGATTATATCCATTTTAACAACACAATTTCTTCTATAAGAAACTAAACTCTACATCTAAGAATAACAATACATCGGCCAATAAGTTCCTGGTCTAATGAAGAAAATTAAAATTTCTTTATTATAAAATTTACTTAAAAAAATAACAATTTCATTCAGATTCAATTTTATTCATCAAGTCTCCTCCAAGCGTGATACAATCATTTCAATACCTTTCTTCAAGAACGATTTATCTTTGACGTCAAAATAGGTATTTGTTTCAGCGATGAGCTCCTCGTTCGAGCCAAATCTCTTTCTGGAGAGCATTCTTTTAGGTCTGCGAACAAGTAATAGTCACTGGGGGCCAAATCTGGAGAATAGGATGGGTGCGGAAGTAATTAGAAGTGTAATTCGTGCAATTTTGTCATCGTAGCCAAAGACTTGAGACAAAGTGCATTGACTTTTTTGAAAGATCTCTTTCTTTGCATATGGGGCAGTTTCTTCGAAATTTCCTCATTTTAACGATTCATTTGGGCCATGCAGGGATTGCTATTGAATGTCTTGCCTGTTTCAAGGTAACTGATAAACAAAATACCGTATGCATTCCAAAATATGGACGCCATAACTTTGCCGGCAGTCTTTTACGCTTTGAGCGAGGATTATATGCTGTTCACTTAGCTGACTGCCGATTTGACTCAGGCGTGTAATGATGGATCCAAGTTTTGTCCATCGTTACGTTTCGTTTAATATAATTGGTTCCATCTAATTAAATAGACGCAAAATAACAAGAGAATATAAATATGAATACATCTGTGACGCCCGATCTTCATTATCTAATTCAAAGTCTATTGTTCCATCTAATTAAACAGTTTATATAAATACGAGAGATTCCGATTGAAAATACTTAAGAACAAGCTAAAATATTTTACTTATCAATGAAGAATAGATAATGCCCCTTTCTCTCTCGAATCCTACTTAACTCGTTATTCTAAATTAGGATAAACTAATATATTTTTAGCTTATCAATTCACTCCTTCTGATTCAATAACTTCACATAAATAGCCGATTCTTATCTCAATACTATCTGTAGAATTTGCATCAATATCCGAAACTAATAAAGATGCTTCATTACAAAGTGTAATTATTTATCAACAAGTCATTATCCTCCGTCATCCTTCATTTCTTTCAATTCATTTGCGAATTGGAAGATCATTAATAAGGCACGATTGAACGTTGTCCTGCTTAACGTAAATAAAAAATGGAAGCTGGCTTTGATACAAGATGCAGAAGATGTAGCGATTTTGAGTAAACTTTGCCCCACGTTCTGAACCACTGCATATCGTATTCAGATGCAATTCAGTAGTGTCACAACACAATTCTTGACAGAATTGAAAAGGCTATCTCTCATAAAGGAAAAATCATTTCCAAGAATCAAACCGTAGAAAGAACGGAGCTTCGGCCCGACCTCATTGTTTCTTTGGGGAATAAGATTTTCATCGTCCTAATTTACCAAATCATGTTACATTTTGTTTGGGAAAGAATTGTAATTTTGCGCAATTCAAAATAGTATAAAGTTCCCTAGGTGGTGAAGAGAACATCGAGAATAGCTCAAAGTTACACGCCTAGTAATGAATATCAAAATGTAATTAAAATTCATCTTGGAATATGGTGAAATTAATCTAATTTACAATAAAAAACGAGTCAGGGAGGCGTTGCTCATAAGGTTAAATAATATTGCACTAAATACTTTTTTTTTCATTTAAAAGAGCTACAAATTACGAGTGCATTTTGAAAAAAAAAAAAAAATCAGAAAGTTTTGTGGAGGATCCGTGTTACCCGACTCGTCGGCCATCTGAAATATTGGTCTAATCTCAATTCTAAAATTTAGCTTAGCTCCAGGCACAGATAAAATAATTAAAACAGTCACATACAAACAGTTCCAGAATGCACAGAAGTTACTTTTCACAACCTCATTTAGTATTTCTGTAAGAAGAGGAATTCTCTCTAATAGTTCACAGTCTATTCGAGAACAATAATCCACCGAGCAAAATAGGGCGAATTACACATAAACAAATAATTACACTATTTACAAATTATACAAGGGCTTCCAAACTACCCATATCTTAACCCGCTTTAGTGGTCAGGAGATATTATATTAAAACAATAAATAATCCTCCTTACACGGTAAAGATCCAAATGTACTCTGCTGAAATATTATTCGCTAACCCGTGCGCTCTCACTCACTCGAGACCTGGAGGTATCCAAATAATTTATTTCCAACACAGTCCCTCCTAGAGGTACTAATAATTTGAAGAAAAACAGAAAAGATTATTCTTACCCTAATACTGAGATGATGCGAGTTAATCCACATTGGAGAAAACTTCGACCAGAGTCGGGATCTAGTCCCAAAAGATCACACAGGCGCGCAAGAAACTCCAGCGGACTATTCAAGGCCTTCACACTCTTGCTATCTTTCAAATACCACAATTTCTCTACTACATCTACCTTGTACAACGATAATCTTTCGATATACATCCTAAAATTCAATTATTTGTCACTTTTGTACGACTTGATGATGTTCATTCACTACATTTCTGAAGCTTACTTAATTTGTATATTTCATTTGGTTGGAAAGGAGCTGGAAACTTTTGTATAAAGTCAGATAGAAACTCCAGATGTTTGTTAATGGAAGTTTCGCAAATATCCCCTGTTGAATTTAAAAAAATAATCAAGAATAGAAACATTATGTACGATAAAATTGAAAATCATACACACATACATACGCACCTATATAGAGAGAGACTGTTGCTTTGAGATGTATTACTTTTTTTTAATTAACTGCTTGGATAAAGATCAAACAAGTAATTAAAATCAGACAGATATATTTAAATTAAGAAACTCATTTATTTTTCGACAATGAAACGCTTAACTATACTTTACATTTGCTTCAAAAATTGAAAACATTTTTCATTCATTCAAATCTTTCGTGTATATCTTATTACTTGTTTTGCATGATTGAAACATCTCAATACATTTATATTCTTAGAAATTCCCAGACTCATTCAATGTAAAAACTAACTAGATACAAAAATTTAACATTTTCGTTAGACAATAGTAGTTAGTTTACGAATATGATTATCATTTCTGAAAGTAGAATATATTGCATTTTTGTTGTGAGGTTAATGTACTTTCATTCATTCTCAAGAGTTCGTCCCTATTCATTTTTATTATTCCATCTTAAAATTTGTTTTTTTTCTCTATCAATTCTGAATGAAATTAATGTATTAAAATTGTTCAGTTTTCTTCCCTCTTAAGTCGCTATAGATATAAAATATTTAATAAATCTCTAAGTTCCATGATTAATATTGTCTTTTAAGATTCTTTCATATAATATGAATTATTTTTCTCAATAATCCTAATTCTATTTTAAAACTTTTTATGGATGTTTATCAATGTTTTAACTATTTCCTGTTTTTTAAAAGGAAAATTTGCCTTTTTCTGGATTATTTATTACTCAGACGTAACAAAAATATTTAATTTACAAAAGCATTTTGCAAGAATTTATTTCTAAAGTAAATTTTAGATTGCTTTCTTTATAAAATTTTCTATGAATTTTTTTTAATTATATGTTTTCTTTATTATTAAATATATTAGAGCATTTTATTTTCCATCAAATTTCCTTAATACTTTTGAAAATTTAGTTACAGTTTATCCGTTATCAATAATTTTCCAAAATAAACTTATTGAAAGTCTATTTTCAATGACTTCAGGATGACGATGTATTGAATTGTAATGTTGTAAAACAAAAATGACCATTTGTATAACATTTGAAATTTTTGTGGAAACTGGATAAAATTTATCTCAGTATTAATACCTCAGAAGGAACTAAATTATGATAAGAATTATTTTTATATTAACATATTTAAATAACCCCTGTAAACAATTTTTTCACTCCTGATAGCTAAGAGTTTCGTAGATAATAATCCAAAAAAGCCTGTATTCTAATTTTCCTATTTCTGCTTATTTTTAATTCTAGAGATATCCTAGAAAAAACAACCATGAGGAGGTCGTATATGGTATTATTTTGTGGGATAAATTAGCGTGTAACTTATTAGTAACCCAAAGGGCTATTGTTTTAGTTGGATCACTTTTCTCGTAACAGATCACTTTTCAATTTTTCATCGCTTGCTTCAATTTTAATTGCACGTAGCTGATATAATATTCAGTTTAATAATTCGTCGTTTCCTTTAATTTTAATATCGGAAAAGTTTACTATTGTCCATTTCTCGATATTTCATCGCTTATCTTAATTCTCATATTTAATTGAATATTTTAACAATAATTATAAATAAAAGCTCACTTTGTGTGGCTAAATCTGTTCTTTGCAAAACTTTGCATAGAACTTTTTCTTAGTTTTTTTTTTCAGCTTTAAGCTTTTAACAAAGTTTTTGTTATTAGTTCCTACTTAAAAAAAATCTTTATTTTTCTATTATTCATTTTATATATTAAAGATATTAGTTCCGTTACAACGTTACGTCGATTGTTTATAATGTTGTTCCTTTATCGAACAATAATCGTACAATAAGTGGATCTATCATTAGAGAAATCTCATACTGATGTGCAAAAAAGCAGCATATAATAGTTTATAATCTTTTTTGTACTGTTTACTTAGATGGGGAGCAGTAAAATGAATGTTAGGAATGGAAAATGGGACTTCCTGTAGTATTATCCAGCGATCACTTTTCCTTTTTCTAAGAAGTCCATAAATATCTTGCCATTTTTATTCAAAAAAATCGATGCTGTAACCTGTTTTGCAATTGTTGGAACAGTTTTACTGGAAGCAATTCATTGCTTTTATGTTTCTTGGTTTCAGATATATAGTATAGAACCAGATGTAATGGACAGTGACAACGCGACGTGGCAGTCATCAGATTTTGATTTATTTACTGCGGAATAATAACTAACTAATGAATCTGTGTCAAATAAATTTTTACTTGGTTTAACAGATGACATCATATCTTAGCAACGTCCTCTGGCGTCAAAAATGGATACTTTGTAGAAAGGGCTAGAAAGTAAAAATGTTAAGCTCGGTGGACTAAGCAGCTAATTCGAAGATATTTATATGGACATTTTTTAAAGACCAATATGAAACGCAACTTGAATTTTTTTACTAGGAAATGATATTTTTGCACATAATATTTATATATGCATACTGACATTTACAAAAGATTTCCATTTATTAATAAACATATCATAGAACTAATTAAAAGTTGTACCAATGCCATTAAAGTAATTGTTTTTTATGAGACAATACTTCATTATACTAGAGCTCGAAATTAGTACTTTTTATCAGCGAAATTAGTACTTCCTATCAGTATCAAAATTGTCATTTGTTAATTATGATAATGCGTTTAAATTTCACGTGTACTTCATTTTAAAAATATATATTCACAATAGTAAGAGCTCCTAAAAATAGATATAAATCCCCAAATATATGACTTTTCGTCTTCAGATTTCAGATGAATGTCTATCATCATTTTGCGGATGAGTGATTGTGATTGTTTTTTAATGCCGCACTGAAAAGCAACAGGAGGGTCCCACTGGTGACGGACCTCATAATTTTGAACCTCAGTCGAGTGACGATGATGACACCTGAGCTGGTCCTCCACTCTTCAAACTTCCATATACTTGTCGACTAGGAGAAGTTGGACCTCACCAAATTTAACGTGCATCACAGTGGGTCTTTAGTGGCATCAGGGATCGAACCCACGATTTGACAAAAACTACGCCGGCTGGGAATCCGTGACCAATACCATTAAGCTACCGTGTCCATCTTCTTGTGGATCAATCACTTTTAATTGTAGATCTGACGGAAGCTCCTCGATTGTAGAGCCAAATGGATTTAGATATATGAATATATTTGCACTTCCCTTAAGAACCGAAAAGAGCTTTGCAACTGTCACATTTTCCTGTTATAATTTTTCAAGTAAAAATAATATCAACTCACGAACCGGATAAAAAAGATGTTGTAGCGGATCGTAGTTTAATTACCCCTGCTTCGAAGTATTGCTTGCTCGAGATCAGTTTACAGTATTAAAATTTGGAGTTATATATATATATTGAAGCTGTTTTATTTAGTACATTATACTGGGAACATTAAATTAAAACAAAAACGCAACAGCAGTTCGGATATAAGTCGAATTTAATTTGATTCACATTGGTTAAAATTTACATTGTGAAATACAACTGAAAATGCCTCGCTTTTTAGTTTTATAAAATAAAAATGAACTATTAAGACATCATCTAGTACGAAAAAGATACCCGATTTCGAGTTAAATTATTTGTGTTTAAACCGCTTACGATACAAAATGTCACCATTTAACCTATTCACAGTTTAAAGTAACATATTTGCATTTAGAAAGAAGCACAACAAAATACTTCTTCTAAAACAACTTTGCATTTAGAAGAAGTATTTTTCTCAAGGTTTGACGCATTTTTGAATGGTTTTGAAGGAACAAATAGGTACAGATTTACAGTACCATTATATTCCTCGAAGCTCCCTTTATCTTTTTCGTTCCACTTTCTTCTTCGTCAATTCCTTTCAGTTGTTTGTTTACTTTAACTTTTAAAAGAGTTTTCTGTTTATGTTCCTCCGCGTTCGACTTTTCTTCCTTTCAGATTTATTTAGCAAAAGTACAAGTGGAATGTTGTGTACAATCTTTTTGTTCAAGCAGAAGTTTTTACTGATTAGTATTTTATGCTAAATGCAAGAGTAATAAAAGAGCAGTAGTGTCGATTTATTTTTCTTTCCCGCTCGACGAATTCCGCAAAATGGAAGATGTAGGATTCGGAAAATGTTACGTTTTAAAGTAATTCCAGATATAAATAGAATAAATAGTTATTATTTGTAAATGAATTTAATTTCCAAAGTCATTTAGACTCATTTCTGTATTATGCTATAAAAATGATACAAAATAGAATAAAAAAAGAATTTTGAATAGTTAAAAGGAAACTGTATGAATTTATATCTGAGTTACTTATTACTTCATGTTACTGTGTTTCTTATAACTGAGTAATTTACCAGTTAGAACACTATCAATGTCATTCTACTTATTTTCTAGAGTATCAGGTGCTTTTATTGCAATAGTCAGGGCCAGGCAAAACAAAAGCAGGGCCCTGTACAAAATTAAGGGGATTTAACTCTCCAAAAATGATCTAAGAATCGATTTTCTTTTGTTTTTATTTAGTGACAATCTTTGAAGTATTATCTTTCTATTGATATATTACTTTTGTATGAAAGTGATTGTGATGTGATTGCTTATTAACATCGCATTGAAAAACAACACGATGGCTATTGTGACGGACCTCGTAACTTTGAAATTCTGTCATGTGACGAGGACGACACCTGAGCTGGCACCTCCCTCTCCAAACTACCACACGACGGATGTTTAGTGGTATCAGGGCTGAAACCCTTGACTCGTCGAAAACAATGCCTGCCGCGAGCACTAGACTACCGTAGCTATTTTACTCGTATATGTAGATGAAATAGAAGTTGGAATAAGTGGAATGGAAAAATTGGGAGCAGTTAAATTTTTGGACTTGACATGGCCCCATTTTTAGAGATGCCAGAAATTTCATTTTTTTTTCATCAACAATTTTTCAAAATAAATTTATCTAGTTTTAATCATATCTAGTTGTTTTTTTTTACCGTTTTTTATGATTATTACTATCATTACAAGTGAGTTATTGTTAATATCTCTTGTGCATGTATAAAACAAGAATGTTAATATTAATAATTTCAAAATTTGTGTTCTCTTTCATCACATATTGGCATACAAATGCAATACATTAAAATTAAATGTAGTGAAAAATTCGTTATATATTATTATTATTGTGGAGGTTTTATTTATTATTGCTCTTTTTTTATACATTTTCCTTCATTTTTCGTATTTATTAAGTTGAATTAATATTTTGAATAAATGGTTCATTAAAAATATGTAATGATATTATGCGAAATCGCAATTACTTCTAAGGAACACATGTGAATAATATAATACTTTAGATTGGCCATTCAAGTTAGTTGAAGCAAAAAAAAAAAAAAAAAAAAAAACAATTGTTTTAGAGTTCTAAACTTTAAATTTTTTCTTTCTTAGTATATTTTTTTCAATACATCATTACATTTAAAGAGCTTCTTTTTCCACAAATATTTAAGAGTAATTTCAATTTTTCTCTGTTATATACAATGCATGTAATAAAATGACGGATCTATCCTGATATAAAATGTGTGCTTCATTGTAAAAAAATAATTAACGGAGGGGATACCAGTTTTTTTCCTAAATTTCAGCATACATAATAACATTTTATTATTTTTTCCCCACTAAAACTTAACATGCTCTTTTAAAATAGATCCCTAAAGTTGTTTAAAAGATCACTAAGAATATTACAATAATTTCATACTAAAATAATAATAAACACACAATATGAATAAGATTTTGAAATTTTCAAAATTATTTTTAAAAATTTAAATTTTTAAAATTGTATAAACAATATATCTAAATTTTCATCTGAGATTACTTTTATTAAAAATCAAAACACCATACGATATATGCTAAAATATAATTTTCAAATACGCAAATAAAAACATTTGTCAAACAACATTATATAGTAAAATGTGCCTAAAGCAACAGCATAATAAATGTAATACAGAGCAAATAATAATGTATGTAATAAAATTACTTGACCTGCAGAAGATTTTATATTATAGATATCTTATTACAGATACATTAGTGACTTTATTAGATTTTTACAAAATATCTTAATGTATTTTAATATACTTAGTATTACAGAAGTTATGCATTCTTTTGTCTCGATTGTATAAATGTTGCATAAATAAAAAGTTGATCCGTATGATAGCGTCTTAGGTACAACAGCAATAGGATCATCACCAGCTAGGGTTATAAGGGAACGTTCGAGCAGTGTATCGCAATTTGCGATACATGGCCAAAACGGTTAACCTGTTTGTGTGAGAGTATTTAAAGTGAATGGTAACTCGTGCTAAAGATAAAAATTCGTCCAGAACAGAACGTAGTAGTACAGTCTTTTGTGCCGGAAGGTGAGTGTAATGCGGACCTTTATCTTACAATGGCGGCGATTTGTGGTGAGTGTTGTTTAGGATGAACAGCTGTGAATAAATAGAGTAAAAATGTTTGTGAAAGGCTATATTAGTATATGATCAATTTCAATACCAGACAAGCAAGCACCCTGATTGGCAATGAGTACATTGCTGCTGTTGATGAAATGATTCGAAATAATCGAAGGGTTACGACCTTTGACATCAGAACTGCACTCTGTTTGAGTAAAGGAACGGACAATCAGTTGTCCACCAGCGTCTGAAGTTACCATAAAGTATATGCACAATGAATATAGAAACCCTTACCCTTGCTCTCAAGCCCGAAGAATCGTTCTTAGTATGCAACTTTTGATCTCTTTTTACAAAGATACTACATTTATGAAACTCATTGCTGCTGGTGACGTGTCATCACCACTACACACTCGAATTAAAGATCCATAGATTCCCAAAGATTTCTTCGATTACAATGAACCGATTCCGATTGATTTCCTGCCACAAAAGTGTGCTATCAATTCTGCACATGAAACTTTGTAAATCTATCAAAAGCAAAAAGAGGTCAGGTGTTATCATGAATAAGGATCTCAGCAAGTTATTTTTCTTCATGATTAACGTCCGACCCACATGTCTCCCGTAAGCCCAGACGACTATACACTAATTCCGTTCGGAAGTGTTGTCCAGCTTACGAGTTGGAATTGACGTTATGTGAGTTTAAAACTTTAGGACCATATGAAAAATATTTGCAAGGAAAGTGATTCAATTCGGATATTTCGGATTTTTGCATTGTATATGCTATGCTTATCAAAGTCAGTTTTCAGACACTGTGAAAAAAAGTTGTTGAAAGTTCCATCAGCTATTTCACAGGATTCCATGAATACTGCGACTTCTGAAATAAAAGAGCTGAATTATCAGGAGGAGAATTTGATAAACTGAGGTGTACCTTGTGTGATACTTGGTAACGTAAGGACTGCATGTCATTAAAGGAGTGTGAAGCAATTTTATCGATAGAAACAGGTAAATTTGTAGATATATGGAAATTATGTCAAAGAGTTGTTGCATATGTGCTCAAAACAAGAGACTGAAGGAATTCCGTGATCATATTTGTTCACAAAATCATTCTTAATCATCATATAGTATGTAATTTGTTGATGCATATCGTATTTTGGAAGAGTCTTGCCATTTGATATAGCTGTAGTATTCGTTCGTTTTCGGTGACGGGGACTCACAAGTTTACTCAGCAATGAAAGACATATATGGAAGAAATAGTGTCACAAAATATTAGTGCATAGGGTACTTTGACTCAAAACCACTCTGCAAATATTGTGAGTTATTAAAAATTCCTTTTCCAGACTCTATACAGATGACATACCTATACATATGCTAAATAATAATGTTATTGAAGGATTTATAGTGAAAAGAGAATATTTTGAAAATATACTATTTGTTTTCTTGTTTCCTTCCAAAAAATTGTATTTTAAATTTTTTTTACCATAGTAAAATTTTTTAAAAAATTTTTTGTGCATTCTAATTCGGATGATGTTAAATATCAAAAACATTATTCACATAAATTTTTTCAAACTCATAATTTCGAACGTAGGTGGATATCTTCTCCTTTCTGTGATTAATGAATAAAAATACCAATTTTGTAAAAAATACCTAATCAGAGCGGGATCTTCTAATTATGGGCCTCAAGGTCTTCTCGTCCGGTAAGAAGAGACCTTATTATCTGCTGAAAAAAATACAAAAATTTACGTGTATCCTGCCAAGATCAGATGTCGCTTATGTGGATATTATGTTTTTACTGAATTATATATATATATATAATCAAAGGCATGCAGTGTAGTGCGTTATGTTTACCAACTAACCATTACATCGTAAAACCTGAATCGCTCTTTACTTTATCTTTTTCTGTTCGCATTCAATGAGACGATATAATCCCTAGAGGCAAATTTTAAAATGGTTCCCTGCTTATTCAAAACTTGGTTATTTTGATCACAGTTTACTAATTGCTGTTGACTGCCCTTATCATGAGATATTGGTGCCAGTAGCGTCTAATTGCAAAACATGTTGCACTCTATTTTATTTAGTGATAATTTTCTTCGAGTAATTACTTACTAGTAAGTAAAGGAATGTCGTTAGTTTAACAAGAATGTTTCGAATATTCTGAAGAAGAAAAACGAAAACATTAAAATCAACAATCTCTCTACCATAATAGGAAATACTTGCAGACTTTATTCAAATAAGTTTAACTTAAGAAATGATAAGAATTTTTAAAAACTATTTCGGGTCATTTTCTTTTATAATTGGGACGAAATTAGGTCGCATAATCAGGTTTTTTTGAGCGATATTGCGTGCAAGATATTTTCAGTTTTACTATTTATTAATGTTGAAGTCTCTTTATTTTAGTGTCCAACGATGGCAGAGTAGAAGAAAATAACAGACGACGAGTGTCAGTAGTTTCAAGAAGAATAAAATTTGGAATACTTCTGCATCAAATCTGGCGAGTAAACATTGAGTGGGATTTGCAACGAAACCATGGATGTGATAAGAAAAAAATACAACCTGTACCGTCATAATCGAACAAACATCAGGAGAAATATGCACAGTTGAAGAGTAAATTCCATGCCACATCGTAGGGGACATTGTTCATTAAATCCTGGAATGAAAAGGAATCTTTAACTAAATTGCCTACTTCCTGGTTAAAAGTGGCAACTCGTTTACAGAAAGTGAAGTAGTGAAGGAATGTTTGATGGAGGTGGCTGAGGAACTTGGCCTAGAAAAATCAAAACAATTTTGAAATGTAGTTGTGGGTACAAATATCACTGCCACCATCATTAGAGGTGTGCATGATCACATGATCATAACACAAGAGCTGGTTTCCCTACATATCTTTTAAGACACTGCTACATGAGAGGATATATTTAATAAACTGTAAAAACATTTGCTGATTATAACTTGAACTGGACTAACCTCAGTTGCCTGACTGTTGATGAAGGAAAGAACAAGAGTGGCAAAAAAAAAAAAAAAAGAAAAAAAAAAGAAAAACTTGTTTGGACAAATGAAGCAGCAGTGTAATGAGAAAACAGTCCCCAACCTATGTTCCTGCTCTGTATAATTCACCAGCAAGCTTTGAGTGCTATATATGTGGACATTAGCAATACACAGAATCTTGTGGTGAAGATGGTTAATTTAATAAGGTTACATTGGCTAAGCCATAGATAGATCAGAAATATGATGAAAGATACAGACATAGAATCGCAAGATTCACCATATTACTCAGCAATAAGATGGCTAAGTTATGAGGAAGTTATGAGTAGCGTATTTAAATTAAGAAAGGAAATTGCAGACTTCCTGGAAAGTAAAGGCAAGCCACAGCCTTTACTATCTCTGATGCAGAGTGGGAATGGAAATGGGCCTTTGCTGCAGGCATAACTAGTATTTTAAATTTTCTAAACCGATAACTAGAAGTAGAGAAAAGCCTACTTTCTGATTTATACACCTTTGAGGCCTTTCTATTTAAACTTGTCAAGGTTTCGGAACAAGTACAAGCCAACAATTAGGCTCACTTTCATCAGTGCAAGGTCTTCATGGCTGAAGCAACAGCTGAGTTCTCCACTTCATTTGCATGTGACATCATCAAAGAACTCCAGCTGCAGTTTCAGGAGCGGTTTTCTGATTTGGATTCGAAAGCAGATGAAGAGATACTGTTTCAGAACCCATTTGAAACGGGTGTGTCTACTTGCCCTAATGAATTGCTGCTAGAGTGTATTGAGTTGCAAGCAAATTACCCCCTTAGGGACAAGTTAAAGAAGGACTTTTGGGTTTTACCAGTTTCGACCCAAGGAAGAACACTTTCTTAATGTAAAAACTTTGGTATCAAAATACTTTTCAATCTTTGTAAATAACAAACTTGTGTGAACAAATATTTTCAAATATAAAATATGTGAAGAATAGTTTGAGAACAAACTTGTCTGATGATAATCTCAGATCACTATTGACGTTAGTGACATCATATCTATAGCCAGAAATGTCTGCTATTTTGATTTTTCTTTATTTGGAACTCGAATGTGTAGTCAGCCCTCAGACAGCTTTTTGATAGTTAATGCGGCCCTGAAAAGTTTGAGACCCCTGATGTATACAATGTTTTTTCAAAAGAGCAGAAAAAATACAGCCTCACTATATCATCAATATATTTGCTAAATTTGCATGATATGCAACTGGATGTTTTATAAAGTGCCTTATATTACTGCTTACAGAAATTTTAGACATCAATATTGATACCCTTAGTGCGTGCGTAGTAAGAATTTTTTGCTTTAAATGCTCTTACTTCATTGAATATTCAGTAGCTTCATTTCGAATCATAGTATACTACTTTTCTTGCACGTAGTTGATATTTCAGCTAAATTTTGTAGAATTCAATTGCAAATTCAGAGTTTTAAAAGTATAAAACACTTGAAAAAATTTGGAATTTTGTAAAAATTTTTATTTTTTATTTTTATAGGTGTGCATACAAACATAGCGAATCGCTAATTTCATTTTTTTTTTTATAAAAGTGTCAAATGGTTTCTAGTCTTTTATGATCTTTTAGGGAACCATTGACAATTTATATATATATATATATATATGGGCGTGTAACTAGGCGTTAGTCCTCTAAATCCGCAAGTCATTGAAATTTCTCTGGAAAGTATGAGCTTAAACATATATTCACGTGTGCTAAGGTAAAATACATTTTCTCAAGTATTTCTCTAACAATGCGAGAAATGTCTAAAATTCAAAATTTGCTTAAGTGAGCTTACTCTTAATAGTTGCCTCGAAAAAAAATACCTTTGAGAAGTTGAGTTCATGAACAATAGATACACTCGAAGTAATAATGCGATGGAATGTTATTTAATTTCAAAAAAAATGTAAGAAATTTGGAAATAAAAGCAAATAAATAAGTTTGTAAGTAATATATTATGTAAAATAAATATGTGCAAAGTTGTTTTAAGATTTTTCTGAATTTACATTCCTCTGCGTTAGTCTAAAAATAAATATACAAGTTTAAGTTTCGAATAGGAGAAATAGAAAGGAAACCGTAAAAAAAATGAATTTTTGGTTAGAAAAATGTATTCGTTTTTGTTCAAAAGTATTATTTGAAATGTAATAAACGATCAAACATTCAGTTGTGACAAATAAATATCATATATGCAAATATCCTTTAAAATAATTTTAAATTTGGGAAAAATAGCTCTCTATGTATACGAAATTAAATAAAAAGTAATCGATTTTTGAGGTAAAAAATTGTCAAATACAGGAAAACAGCTACTTTTTAGGTTTAAAGTAAAAACTGTTTAAGCATTTAAAATAAGATTAATTGTAATTTCAATCTCATAATTATAATTTTATTGAAAATTTGAAGAAGATTGAGATATATACATTTGCAACGTTGAAATATTTTCATATAAATTTAATTTCTAATTTGCGCAATGGTTAATAGATGGCACTGGTAGCGTTTTAGGAAAACAAATTCAATATTAAACGTTGACTGATTGCTAATGAAAGCAATTAATTTAGCATCTATTAAAAGAACGAATATTTATTATGTGGTGTAATAGGCTTTTATTCTTAATTGATATAAGTAACTTAATGAAACGTTTACTTTTAAAATTTCTATCATTTATAGTTAATTTGTTTGGTAAAAAGATTTTTTTCAATCAACATAGATAGCTATTTAATTTTTTATACCATTAATTTTAATATCCAAATTGTAATGAAAAGTGATATAATTATGAATTATGTGTAGATAAGCAAAATCTTTTCCAGCACTAGTTTTTGCAAGCATGTTACAAAATACATTTTTTTTTAATTCTAAAAAAATATTAAATATTTATTGTTTAGAAATGCTTGCAAATTAAAAAGCTTGAATTTATTATAATATTATTTTTAATATTTAATTCGAACTGGAGATTAATAATGCGTTGTTGAATGTTGTCTAATTTCAATGAAACTATAAATAATTCTGTCCAATAAATTAAATTTCAGCATCGATTGATTAATTTTATAGATGATACTAGAATAGTTTGAATATAAACTATGGATATTGGAATTATTTATATTTGGAATATATTATAAAGAAGTAATAGTTAGTATAGCTCAATGCAAACAAATATTTTTATTTTATTTATTTCTTTTTCTTTGGAGAGAAATTACGTGAAACTTTTCTTTCTTTAAATGGAATTGTTTACTCAGTGTAAAAGTGCTGTCTTTAGAAATAATATGGAAGATATTGACTGGCACTTTTTACACGTCTAAAAACAGTAAACAAAGGAACAATATATTATTCTTTTTCACACAGTGAGCATCCAAATCCTAGAAAAGGAGATAGATATTGGACTTTCTTATTTATTCCTTTTTTCATACCAAAGCCTCTGTCCTTTGTTTCTTTCCTCACCTGCGGTGTTATTGTTTAGGCTCAAAGATCAAGGGAGTTTCTCAAATAGTTTTCTGAACGTACCGAGTAAATTTTGAATGAAGAATGAATGGAAAAGATCAGTTAAATGGACAAAAAGAACACACTCAATTTGTTCTCTTTTCATCCACTCAATTTATCTATTTCATTCTCTTTGATTCGAAAACTTTTCGTTTTCATCGTTGCATTTCATTGCAACAGACAAACAATGCTTTAGCCATGTCGGAATACCATATAAAATTCGGTTGTTGGGTGTAAAAAGGTCATGAACAAGAAACTTCATTTGGACATACTTGAAAGTGCGCATAATTTTGTATAGTTTAACTGTTGTATTCTTGCTCATATTGTGATCCAGTATTCTTTTATCTATTTATTAGCCTCCCAAAGGACTATTTTTTCAGTCAACGATACAATGGTCACACAATAACTTTTTTTTTTTTTTTAAAAAAGAGTTTTCAGAATATCTTTTCTGGTCAAAATAAATAAATAAAAGAGTGACTGAGTAAATAAATGAACGAGGGAATGAGAGAGTGAATGAACAAGTGAGTGACTGTGTTAATGAATTAATAAATAAGTGAATTAGTAGTGACTGAGTGAAGTGAATAAGTGAAGTAGTATTAAGTGAACAATAAATGAGTGACTGAGTAAATGAATGAATGGGGGAACGAGTGAGTGAATAAACGAGGGAAGGATTGAGTGAATAAATTAATAAATAAGTGAACAAATAGTGACTGAGTGAAGTGAATAAGTGAAGTAGTAATAAGTGAACAATAAATGAGTGACTGAGTAAATTAATGAATGAGGGAATGAGTGAGTGAATAAATGAGTGAAGGATTGAGTGAATGAATTAATGAATAAGTGAACAAGTAGTGACTGAGTGAAGTGAATAAGTGAAGTAGTTATAAGTGAACAATAAATGCGTGACTGAGTAAATTAATGAATGAGGAAATGAATGAACGAGTGATTGAATAAATTAATGAATGAGGGAATGAATGGACGAGTGATTGAATAAATTAATGAATGAGGGAATGAATGAACGAGTGATTGAATAAATTAATAAAAAAGGGATAAAGCAAATGCATTAATGAATAAGTGAACAAGTCAGTGAATGAATGAGGGAATGACTGAATTCAGGAATGAACGAATGAACAAATCAAATTCCCATTCCATTGTTATATTATTGTTTGCTTTAATTCTAATATTTTTTGAATAATTTAATAATTATTTTAACAAAAAGTTAATACCTTTGGTAACTATGTCTACTCTTTACAAAACTTTGCATCCAACACAAATTTTGCTTATTATATTTTATTTCTCTTTGCTTTTCTCTGTTGTATATGAGATATTTTCTAACCGTTTTCTCTGTGTAGTCTCCCCCTAAGATAATATATCCTTTTTTTTTTAAATGTCCCGAGCTGAATTTTGCTCTCAATTCTTGGGGCTATGTTTTAGCAACAATAAAAAAAATCCAGATCTGTGTTTCAATTCTTGTTTCATGTTGCGTTTTTAAAAGTTTGGTGCTTTACTGTTTTGAGTAGAGAATATGAGCATACACGTCGGTTACGCATTTTATATCTTGATTGCTTTCGTTAAAAGCGGCAGATGATTTTTGTAAAACAGCAGACGATATTTTAAAAATACGCTGGAAGTTCTTTTTGTTTTTAAGCATTTTTTCCCCCAAATCCTTTAAGATTATTTGTTATTAACCAAACGCCTTCGATTACACTTTAGCTGATTGTAAAAACCATGACATCTCAGTCAAGCTTGTTTGGAGGCGGTGAGTGGAATAAAGAATAATATTTCCTGATTAATATTCGATTTCCTCTCAACAATGGAAATATTACCCAATTATTAAAAGAAGAGAGATTAATGTTTTATTTATTTATATTGTGCTGTACGGATAGATTGCGCAATTATTGGTCAAATGGCTATCTTATTTTAATTTGCCATATTTTTGGATGTTAAATGTTTCCCATTCAATCATTCAGTTGTTCTTTAAAAATGTCTGAAAAGTAGAATATACTTTTTTCTTCTTTATGATTTGGAGTTTTAAGTACAAAATACTTGTTTTATAGTGGTGCATGAATAAAGATTGAATTTAAAAAAAAGCAGCCAAATGTTCGGTTTCCAATGAATGAATCAATTTATACTCGTTCGTGAAAAGTTATATGCTAAGTTTTGCAAAGAATAGATTTAACCACCGAAGGTGCGCTTTTTTTATAATTATTATTAAATTACTCAATTAAGTATAAAAGAATTAAAGTAAAGGATGAAATATCGAGAAATGGACAATAGTAAACTTTTCCGGAATGAAAATGAAAGGAAACAATAAATTATTAAATTGAATATATTTAAGCTAATTGTAATTAAGATTAAAGTAAGCGATGGATTATTAAATAGAATATTATATCAGCTACATGTAATTAAAATTAAAGCAAACAATAAATTTTAAAATTGAATATATTTAAGATAAATTTAATTAAAATTGAAGCAAACGGTAAAAAAAAAAATTGAAAATTGATCCACCTGAAACAATAGCCCCTAAGTTGACAAATAATAGTAAATAAATAATAAAAATCATTTGACCCCGAAATTCTAATAAGAAAGCCAAACTAAAAAGACATTTTTTGAAATTCTTGAGGTAAAAAAATAAAATAAAAAATAAAAAAATAATTGCCTCACAGCTATCTTAAAATTCTGAATAATGTTATTTATTTTCTGTCATATATTGATCCTAGTTTACATGTGATTTAAGGTAATACATGAACCGATAATTATATAAAATACTTAATATTTATATTTGTTTCACTTCAATCCAATAAAAAAAATGGGGGAAATTTATCACGACATATTTTTTGAAAATTCAGTTCATTACTGGTGAAAGCAGGTATCAGACATACATTTTGTTTCAATCCAATAAGAAATTCAGGAGAAATTTATTATGACGTATTTTTGAAAATTAAGTTCGTTACTGGTAAAAGCCGACATAAAAAATATACGCAAAAACAAGAAACTGTTTTTGAAAAGTGCTCAGTTACGACATTTATAGGGTACAGAAAACAATAGCCCTTTGGGTGGCTAATAAGATATTTATTTTGTGTGTGTGAGTCTTATTGCCTAACGTTGGTATATATATTGCACATATTTTTAATATTAATTATAATTATTTATTTCATTCTTTTTATTCTGTTATAATATATAAATTAAAATAATTATAATACAATGTAGCAATTCTTAAAAGTATAGCTAATATTTATAAACAATAAAATAAATATATTTATAATAATAGTATAAAAATTCAATATAATTATGTATTATGAATGTTTATAAAATTATAACTATATTTAAAATAATGGATTAAAATTATTTAATATTTTATGTTATAATAATAATTTATAATTACATATTATAATTATAATAATTAGTAACCGTATATTAGAATGTACAACTATAAATAACTATACTTTTACATAATTTTAATGAATTAAAATTATTTATAATTAGATAGTGTTAGTTGTTCCATAAGGTAATTAAAATCTTAACATTCTCATTTAATTATGTTAAAATTTGCCATTTTTTTGCCAAAATTATTCCTTGCGCATCCCAAAATACAGACGCCATAAATTTGCCAGCCGACTGTTGCGTTTTCCCACGCTTTGGAGCGGGTTCATCGTGTGCAGTCCACTCGGATGACTGTCGATTGGACTTCGGAGTGAAAGGATGGAGCCATGTTTCATCCATTGTCACATATCGATGCAAAAACTCGGGTTTATTACGCTTGATCATCTTCAAACACTGCTCCGAATCATCAACTCGTCGTTGTTTTTGGTCAAAAGTGAGCTCGCTCGGCACCCACTTTGCACAGAGCTTTCTCCTACCCAAATATTCGTGAATGATAAGATGTACACGTTCAGTTGATATCTTTAGAGTGTCTGCTATTTCATTCAATTTCAATTTACGGTCATTCAAAATCATTTTGTGGATTTTTTCAATGTTTTCGTCGGTAACAACCTCTTTTGGGCGCCCACTGCGTTCAAGTCTTCTGTGCTCATTTCACCACGTCTAAACTTAGCATACCAATCCTTGATGGTTGATTTTCCTGAGGCAGTGTCCGGAAATTCGGCATCAATCCAAGTTTTTGCTTCAACTGTATTTTTTCCCTTCAAAAAGCAATATTTTATCAACACGGGAAATTCCTTTTTATCCATTTTTTTCACAATAACAAAAGTTGCTTCACTCAAAATGCTATAATTCACAAACTAATGATCCGACAGCTGTCAAATTTATACGCGCATCTTTTGAGGGTTAGAGCTAACTAAAAAAACATATGGATTTAATTCTAGTAGCGCCATCTATGTGTCAGGCCGGGGACTTTTCAATTGACATGTTAACTAATGCCGTTTCGTTCATAGAGCACTACATACATGTTAATGAGTTTGATATTAATATTCCTAAATTCTTCTCTACAGGGTAAATAAAAATGCAGCTTTTGCTTTGTAGTCGAGTGTAACGATTTTCATTCACCCTCCTCTCTTTCAGGTCGGCTGCTGTGTGTCAAATGACTGTGATAGCATTGTGGTCATAGTGGCAGACCACTAGGCTACCACGTGGCAGACGTTGAATTCGAAAAGTCGTGGGTGTGGGTCCTAACGCTATTAAAAATCAATTTTGTAGCATGGCGGATGCACTTTAAATCTGGTCGAAGTCCCAGGTCTTCTTTTTGGTGTGGTGTGGAAGATTCCAGCTAGGAATCGTCCTAGTCACTTGACCGAGATTCAAAATTATACGGTTCACGGCCAATAGTCCTCGTGATGGATCTGAGTTTGGCGTTAATAAACAGTTAATCAATAGAGTAACTCTGGACTTAATAGTAACTCCTAACTCGACAAAAGCAGGCTAAATTTAAAACGTTATAATGCAATGAAATTTCATAAGTCACTTTAATTGGGACCGAAGCCAATCTAGTTATCCAAATCTGTGTTAATCGGAGAATGCAAAAAAAAAAAAAAAAAAAAAAAAAAAAAAAAAAAAAAAAAAAAAAAAGTTAAAAAAACCTTTTTTTTTTTTTTAAAAAAAAAAAATTAAACAAATCAGATATGGATCCTATTTACAAAGGATAAAAGCATCTAGGTTGTGTAAACTATAGAAGTTGGTTTAAAGTTGTTTTAGTGCATTTTCGAGTGCATTGTAGACAATGTTATAGACATTGTAGACGCCATTTGCTACTGAGAATGAAATGTGTATCTAAGATTTTGTTGACTTTGAACGGAATATTTGAATGAAATGTCGCCTTCTCTTCTTTTCATACATTCAAAGCAGTTAGAAAATTTCAGTAAAGATGATATTTTTTTTCAAAATATGTGGATGAAACAAATAAGTTAAACTTGCTGATTGTATTTCATATTTAAAAAGAAAATTTCTCATGCAGATATATCCAGGCTATCCTAACTTCCAAGTTTAAGATCTTCGTCGTAACGAGATTATATTGTAAATAAAAGTTGCGGGTGTTCCCTCTAATGATAACATCACCGAAAGTAAATGAGATTAAGATATAATGTTGGGAGCTTAAGTTAATTTCGCTTATATAGGAAACATAAATTAGTGTCTGTTTCGATGTTTGAATAATTACATTTAGAAAACAAAGTTACTTGCTCTGTAAAAGATAGTGCTTATTAATAAATTATTTATGATAATGTAGCTTCAGACTTGTTAACATTTACATCAAAAACCATGAATAAAGATATTATAAGTGATAGGAGGTAACTTGTCAAACTTGATTTTGAATGAAAATTATCCAGAAAGTAATGCAGAGTATTATTCAAGTTATTCAAGTGGTCCTGGTCGCGAGTTGATAGTTTTCTTGGAGTCAAAAGCTCGAATCCTGATGCTGCTAAATACTAGTCGTATAGAGAAACTGATGCACGTTAAATCGGTCAAAACTTAATATCCTCACTTTGGATTGATGTGGAAGTTAGGACAGTAGAGTGTCATCTCCAGTATCCTCTTCGTCACTTGACCGAGATTTACAATTAGGAGATCCTTCGTTAATAACTGTCGTGTTGTTTCAAAGAGTGATGACAGTTAATCGATCAAAGCCAAATCAAAATTTAATAGGTGTTGGATGTAACTGTCATTTAGCTTTAAGATGTCATCGTCTATGAAACGTGGATTCCTCACTACGTACAGTGAGCTAAGAAACAATTAAGCTTTCGTAGAAGTCTAAGACGGTCTTCTGGGCTTGAAACATTATGGTGACTAATTTTTGTGAAGCGAAGGTCATCCTACTGAGGGACTTCTCATAAAATTAAAAATTAATCACTGGGAAATACTACAGACAATTACCACATTCCTATTTCCAATTCATAGCATGGTTACTTTTTGAACCCCATTTTTTATGACTGAAGCCTATCGGGAAAGAGAGAAATTTATAAAATTATTGATTGTTTATATATGACAGGTGAAAATTTTCACTTCCAAAAGTGAAAAGGTGCAATGCAGTATTACAACTGCAATCTTTCCAGACACCCTTCAGAACATTGTGAAATTAAAACAGGTGTTTGAAATTTGGGGAAGATCACCTTATTGGTCAATGTACTATAAAAAACAAAATCCAGGATCCTTTATGCATTAATTGGAACATAATAGGGCATGTTGCATTAGGAGAAGGCTGTCCTAGATCCTACAATTAAATAAAGTGCAAGCCCTTAATTAAAACTAGCTGTAGGAATACATTTGATTCCACACCATTAAAAACTTCTCTTATGCTCAAGCTTGTAGTAACTAATATACAAGTACATCCCACATGGCATCACTCAAAGCATAAAGATCAGCCATTGCAACTAAAAAACAACCTAAAATTCTGATTGTAATACTGTTTTATACAACGAATTTAATAAGACTGATTTAAATATTTTTGAGGGAATTAAAGAAATACAAAATCTATTTAGATTATTTCCTAATCTTTATCAATTTGCAAAAAGATGAAGAATGTTAACTACTGCGTCGACAAACTCTATATTTATATGCAGGACTTTGCATATTCTTTGCATTAAATTTTGACTTTAAAAAATAACATATTTAAATTCAGGTAACTACAACTCAAATTCTATCAAATTGTGATCTTAAATTCTACAATTCTTAATTTCTACGTGATTTTTCTCCCCAGTTAATCTGGTAGAATGAGCTTGGGAACGCTCCTCGACCATTGAAAATTCACGAAATTTTATCTCCTTATTCTCATCTAGAGTAACTGTTCTCTTATTCGTAGGTTGAACTTCTCCCACCTTCACACCCTCAATAAATTTTAAGCACCATCCAGTAAATTTTTAACTTACGTTTGAACTCAGAAATTCTTTATTGTACTGGGAATTCGATGAAATGGACTATCCAATCTAGTAGCGTAGTGTACATTGCCTCTTAATGCAAAGCCAAAATTTGCCACTCCCTGTAGAAATAAAAAATAATGATATCACGAATGCATTGAGAACGCGTAAAATATTAAATTACTTATAGTTTAATACGTTAAAATGAATAAATAACATACAGCATAGGTAAGACAACAAAGGCATTTAAAAATAAACAAAACTAACATTTACCTTAGCACTTCAATATATTCTAAGAATCGTATAAAACAAATAAATATTACTTTACGTTAATACATATAGCATGGGTAAAACAGCAAAGCCATTGAAAAGTTTAAAAATAAACAAAATAAACATTTACCTCGGCACTTCTATATATTCGACGTAGAGTATAAAACAAATAAAGACTTTACAATAGCTAATAAATTTAAATACAAGCGAAACTTCATCAAAATATAAAAGAAATAGAATCAACTTTACACACCTCTTCTAAATACTGCTGCAAAAAAGTAGAAATATTAAATTTTACTCCTTCACCTGCATGTTTATGAGTTGTTCAAAGGCCACTAATTCAAAAATTCATATGGATCCACTAATTACAATTGTGACTTGGCAACAGCAAATCGTGGCAGGCCACATTCACTACAAAAGTCAGATAGAGGAATTTATTTTCTTATTTTGAATAAAATGTTTGACACAAGCTTTTATATCGCTTCACATAACTAGAAACATATTTGCTTAGGTCAAATCTTACAACTCTATTTTGAATCCCTTCTACTTGTTCAAAAGTCTTGAAATTCTGCATAAGTATCTATATAATCCCAATGGCAATACAATTATATGATCTAACGACCATGGCTTGATCATGCAGACAGGATCTGTTAGCACGGCCTCTCCCTACCCTCCCGTGAGCGGCTCAGGACTTTGCCCCCTCTTACCCTCTCTCCTTCTTACGGTACTGCACTACGCCAATCAAAAATCAACTGTTCCAAAATACCATCAACACAGTGTATATAAAAAATTATGTTGCTTGATTGTTCTGAGTTGATTATGTAGAAAATTGTGTAGGCCAGGCAGTCGAGAATGTATTTGAAATTTAATAGTATCTGTCTGCTTCGGTTAGACACAGAAACAGACATACATGAATTTTTAGAGAAGAATTTAAAAAAATTCCACTTTGTACTTGCACTACATCCCTAATAATACCGTCATATATAATAAGACTGAAAAGGTTTTTTTCGAAATTTTTTCAATGCTGAGAAAAATTTCGCTGCTTTATATATTTTGGTAAATAATTATATGACCGAAGTTACTTCTGGGCCAAGGAGATTGTTCATAATAACAAAAAATCTTCGATAATGAAAACTCAACGACGGTTGCAGACACGGTATTTATGAATGCAGCTCTAGGTCTTGTGTATTGTATAAAAAAACATTCAATGGTCCAAAATGTAAAATAAAGAGATAAATAAAAACTTAAAAAAATATTAAGTATGTAAAATGAACTAACTGTAAGAGGAAGCGAGTGTAATATATATATAGAACATATTACACAGAAAAAAAAATTAGGATGACATTGACGAATGTGAAAAAAAATTAAATTATTGATCAGTTATTTATATAAAATTTGATTTCACTAAATTGTTGAATATAATGATCAAATAAAATAATTTTTCGCCATAAAAAGGCAGAAGAATTTCTCTCTGAATGCTTTTCATGAATTCAAAATATTCTCTTTATAATGTAAATCCTAAAGTGTTTTTCTTATTTTTATTTTAAGAACACGTATTATATTTTCTTCTAAATATTTATTTTTCATCTGCGATGTTGATCTTTCACTGTTTGTTTGTGTTGAAGAAAGAGGTTAAGTTAGAATGCAAAATTTCTCCCTAATCGCCTGTGATTGTTTTTCTGTTTGAGTCAAAGAATAAAAGCTTAATGAATGAATTACGAATGAAACTTAACGAATAAAGACACGATTCCTTAAATAGAATTCTTAATTTGGCAAAGGAAAACAATTGGTTCAGCTTTTATTTCTATTCAAGTAAAAATTGTAATGGTGAGATAAAATTAAATTTTAGGTCTTTTAAGTAATCGGACTAGCGCCAAAACGTTAAATTTAGTAAAAATAGAAAAAAATTTGTTCCGTTCTAAATTTCGATTTCTGAATTTTTTTTTTATTTCTTCTATAATTATTTAAGAAGTTATAACAATTTTTACATCGAATGAGATAAAATAGAATGAACCGGAATTTAGGTATCAACTACGAAAAACTATGAATTTAAGCAAATGTTACTACTATTTAGAGTTTTATTTAATTTACTAGAAAATATTAATAAAAACAATCTTAAAAGGAGACATTGAGATCTAATTCTTAAAAATTTAATTCATAAGTGTGTTAAAAATGGCAAGAACTTCTCATGCTTGTTGTTGATTTTCGATTTGCTTATACATCTATGTATAGTTTTTTCGTCGCATATTGAACTTTTTATTTTGATGAATTTAAAGAAAAACTGTTTTTAAAAGAAATATATTATTTAATTATGCTTAAGGCAAGATCTAAGTATTCTAAGATGTACCCATTTTCTGGAAATGGCTTCACCTCTGGCGGTATCAATAAAAAGAATACAGGTATATCAGATTTCCGCAACACCAAGTCAGCTAAAGTCAAATGTTGAAATCTATCCATAAACTGGAAAGAAAATTGTTTTAAAAGCGTGAAAAATTTCAAGGTAACAGAAACGCCAGGTTCTAAAACTTAATTTCATTTTTTGCCAAGGTTTACTTTCTTGACTCTTTTTGTCAAGAATTGGAAGTAATAGAAGACTCTGTCTTTGGACAACTTTTAAATAGGACCCTAAAATGTAAGTATTGCACTTTTATGAAAGCTTTCCCTTCTACAGAGAAATTGAATAATTCTTGCTTCATAAATTATTCTATTATTTTGATTTGGAGGCTAATTGAAAAAGGCGTTTCGTGTGGGAAAATACATGTGCTTTCCTTATCTTAACCCTTTCTGTCAAAGATTGCTTTCCGCAATCAATATAGGGACCTATTGAAAGTAGTTCAACGCGGTGCTCAGGAAAACATAAACTCCTTCATGGACGAAATTAACAGAAATATGCAAGTCGAACAATTTGTCAATTGAAGACAACTACTAATCATGTCTGGGAGAAAAAGAAAGATTTACTGATTAATTGATTGACGAAATCCAAAATTATTACGTCATTGCTGTGTGAAGTTACACAACAATTTTCAAAACAAGGTTAGTGGTCTAATTGAGGTACTTTTTCACAGTATATCCGACAAGAGTAATCCTTTGCACAGTCAGTGTCCCAAAGGCTATGAAAGCTGGTGTTGCTTTTAAAGGGCAAAGTCCACTCAAAGAAAGTAGACCGGGACTGCTATATAATATTATCAATTTGATAAAACTCACGTAATTGAAACAGTGTACAGAAATTTTGGTGCTAAGCTGTCTCCAAAACAATATACACGATATAAAAGAAAGCTATAATAACCTTTTATGGAACATTTTATCCAAAGATTCATTTATTGGACTTGAAACGTTTCACTTAGATGCATTATTATTAGCTAAATATTTTTTTAAATCAGGATATAATGGTTTATTGCCAATACTTCAAATTGCAAAAAATTCCCTTCCGGAAAGTCTTGCATACAAGTTTACAAATTTTGATAACCAAGGTATTTAAACTTCTATCAGACATTCATTTACGGTTACAAAATTGTCTATGAAAATTAAAAAGCAGCTTGGAAAACAAAATACATTCATGATGAAAAAGACCGTCTAGTATATTCGAATGTTTGGTTTTACTGTCTCTGTCCGTGTATAATTTCTAGGTATTTTCTTCCTTCACAATAAATAATATTTTTTCAAGAGATTTTCTATTATTTAATGGTAAAGTATCCCAAATGTATTTAACATTATATATTTCTTAAGTTGTAAAAAATTAAGGGAAAATAAACATTTATTTTTATGTGTCAGAAACTGTTAAATTTAAAACAGTATAAATTTTCTTGTGAGTTTTTTTAAATGTGTATTTCAGCAAACTATGCATTTAGGTGCTGAAAAGCTCTTGCTGTAACTATAAAATTGATATAAAAACAAAAAGATAACAGTATGAAAAAATATAATATATTTATCTGTTGTGAAAAAGTTATTTTTTTATATAGAAGGAGATTAGGTCTTTTTAATAATATAACATTTTGAACTTCTGATTTTCAATTTTTAAATACAATTTTCTCTAAAACAGAATTTTTCGTACGTTATATCAACTTACCAATGATATAACTCAAATCGATCTTTAAACAATTGTCTAAATTTTGCATTAGTGTTTAAGATTTTATTAATATTAGCATACACGTTTTAAACTATGGGCTAAGAGAAGAGAAAACAATTACCTTTTTATGGCTGTATTTTGTAAAGAATAAATGGGAACTTGTTCAAAAAGGTAATAGTTAAAAACATAGGTAATAACTTTCTGAGTAACATTCTATTGGGTATTTTACTTCTTGCAGTAAAATGTATTTTACTATGTGTACCGTAAAGTGCAAACAAAAAATCCTCGCCTTATTAACATATCCTTTCATGTTGTTTTGAGGAAATGACGTCACCAAAAATACGGGGGCATAAAATAAAAGGTATATTGTGTTAGTTTCGGAATATTATCATTATAACAGATTACGATTATACTAATTATATTTAGTTTGATTAAGATGTATTTGCAACGTTAAGATAAATTTAATTTATTACTTTATCATCTGCTTTTATTTTAATATCCCAATATAATACATAAGAATTTGGCCATAAGAATTTGTGCACCAAGAAAGGATTGTGAAAATAAAACGAAACTCTACATAAGTAAATAAGTGATTACAAAATCAAAGCAAAGTGATCATTTACTGTAGAAAAAAATCACAAATGAATGGAGGTTTTAGAACCCTTTTGAGGCCATCTCTAGCATGAATGCATGTTGTGATATGGTCGGGCATTGAGGCAACATCTCGTTCCACACTTGCTGTTGCTTTTAATTCGACAAACTCATAGGCTATCCAACTTGCCTTCCTAAATGATCCCAGATATGCTCGATCGGTGATGAATCTGTGGATCGAGCAATCCAGAGAAGGGTGGAAATGTAACGGAGGCAGTCCTGTTAAGCCCTTCCTGTGTGTAGGTGAGCATTGTGCTGTTGAGAAATAGCTCTTGGATGCATACTACTGAACCTTAGAAATGAGCAATTTCAACTTAAAAATTACTGTATTTAAAGTATTGACGATTTTTCCTTTTTAATTTTTGATCTAACACATTTTATGATGTACATTTTGAAGTTAGATTAATTATTAGAGTTAATTAAGCATTTAATAATGTAGTCTTACGCCTTTAAGAAGGAAAGTTAGTAATGCGAACTCAATTGTGAGGGCACTATGTATATATATATATATTATTTTGAAAATCATCCTGTGAATATACGGTGAAAACAATCCAACATAGAAGATAAAGGGGAATGACGCTTTATTCACGAATATTCAAGAAAAAAACGAAGCATAGTCAGAAGAACATGTAAAGATTAATACCACTATCCGTAGAAACATCACTATCACTTTTACAGACTTTGGGCATACTAGGAACAAAACAACACTTGTACAAATTAGAATCACAAACAGATAATGTATCAATAGTGAACAGTAATAGCACATTGAATAACATTCAGGTAATCAGCTTATTACTTGCACTGAAGATAAAACTCCAAAGTCATTCTATTCACTTTAAAGGAAGACTTCCAATATCGTATTTTTTTAGGTATCCTGGCTAGATACAATGTCACAGGGAAATTTCCTGAAGAATCCCATTTAGACAGTCTCATTAAATACAGCTATGATCAATTGCCCGATATGGAGTTTCCCTATTAATGTGAATTATTTTTAGCTCGGCCCTGGGAAAATTCTGAACTCTAAATAATAATATTTATTTTTTTGCTATTGGCATAAAGTTTTTCCTAAATTTTTAGTAACTTCGGACTCTGGGCTTTCCGTCACTTCAA
The DNA here is from genome assembly GCA_019974015.1 of Nephila pilipes. NCBI lineage: Eukaryota > Metazoa > Arthropoda > Arachnida > Araneae > Nephilidae > Nephila > Nephila pilipes. The sequence continues at coordinate 63,598 of BMAW01079525.1, read as the reverse complement.
GTTACTTTATTCTCCTCCTTGTAGCGGTAGTTGGTGGTTCTGGAGTCGTAACGAATCTCCATTCGTTTGCTTGCCCATTACATTCACACTCTGCAAATGCATGTACTCTTTCCAAACTTACCTCTAAATTACTAATGCATTCATTCGAGAGAAATAAATACATCAGTAATGATGCATTACCGATTTAATGGTAATGATACACTTTCGATGTGGAAAGCGTACAATGATTTCGTCCAAAGAGGATATCACGGGGCAATTGCAGCGAAAAGCATCTTTGATGAATTCCGTCGGGTTATTTTATGGATTCTACAGGATAAGAGAAATATAGCAAAAATGCATTTCAGTCAGTCCAATTCTTCGAAACAAATAACGACAGAAGATTTAAAATCGTTCGATTAAACCTCTTGATTGTGACATCAGACGCAGGATATAAAGTTATCAGCTGAGTCTTCGAAATTCATAAAAGTTTTTAAAGTTTAGAAACTAAGGCAAGATTAAAATTTGTTTTTGATCCGAATGTAATATTATAAGTACACCATTGCGGGAAATCCACATTCAAAAGAGTTTATCAGCTACAATCGAAGTTTCCTGTTCTGGATAGGGAACTCCTTTGCAGCACTTGGTAAAATAGACCATCTATACTAAGACATATTGATTGTCATTGTCGATACAGGGATAGGTCCTAAAATGTCCAAAATCATTCTTTCGAATGGTGCACCAACCAACATTACAGTACAGTAAACAACCGTTAGTTTTTGTTTCTGAAAAATGTCCTTCACTTGAACTGCCATGAGATTATAGCAGAATTTCTTGAATTCTGAAGAATTAGTTGCTATCGATATAAATGTTTCTGACATAACTCTTACATATATGATATAAATCACCATCCTTCAGAAGTAAAGAGTCCCAAAGAGGACATTAATGTCTTATTGTAGGACTTTCCGGAACGATTTCTTGTCAAGATGGTCGATCCTCCGAATTTAGTTTCTTCTCCAGAACTAGTCTAACAGCAGAATATTCTAGCTAGCTCTTTTAAATCTATTTTGAAGACCAGGGATTAATGATTGTTATTATTATATTTTTTAGGGAAAAATGTGTTCCGTTTCCGAACTTTTTCTCGATAATCGTAAAATGCTTGCAGCTCTCTTTACAGCTTCTTCGAGAGATTACATCTGCCTTTTTCCTGAGCAATTTCTTTGTGATGCTGGACGAATGTAATCATTTGGCACTCTTTCTGTATGTGCCCCTGTTTATTGCATTTCCAGAAAGTCGTGTTTGAATATCTTTGAGAAATATTTCTTTTCCCAGTTGTACGATCTTATAATAATTTTCCCAAACTATTGAATAAATATTCAAATTTATCGTCCTTTCTTTATCGTTATCATTCTCTAGTTCCATTGAATTTACATGTCTGGACGTCTTTGAAACAATTTTTGCTGCATTACGCTACATGTCAGAGCCTGATTTCAAATCCTTTTGACCATGAGAAAACGGATTAAACAAATTTTATGAGTGCAGGATATAATAAATAAAAGGATAATTTGGAATTGGATCAGGAAATAAAAATTAACTCTTTACTTTTGAATTAGGGTTGGAAAGGGATAGAAAAGAAAATTAAATTATTAAATTAAAATTAAATTATTACAAATTTCCCCCCTCCGCAAGACACGGATGTACGTTGGGCCTCAATATACAACCTTATCTTACAGATGTAACCAAGTAAAGAATTACGTTTACATTTTAAACTAGAATTATATTTAAAAAATCTTTATATACTTAAAGAATTCATATTTAAATTTTTTTTATATATTTAAAGAATTCATATTCAAAAAATTTTTATATACTTAAAGAATTCATATTTAAAATTTTTTTATATACTTAAAGAATTCATATTTAAAAATTAAGATCTAAATATTTTTTAACCTAAAGAATTCCCTTACCTTCTTAAAATACATGAACAATTTCAATAATATGATAACGATATTAAATACTGAATAAGAAATGCAACTCTATGCTTTGGGTGTGTGGTATTGTGCTTAAAATCTAACATCAATTTCTCAGTAGTAAAATTGCTAATATGAACTCTTGAATCTGTAAAAAAATACATAAACAGCAGAGATAAGTGGGTGGCATTTGATAATTCAAACATAATATTCAAACAAATATAAAATTTAAAAATGATTAATTGGACATTTTTCTTAACTTACTTGCATATTGTTCCATAACACGCGAACACAACAAAAAATATAATGTCACGTTAACCAGACTCATAAATTTTGAATTGCAGTAGTACATGAACCCTGTAAAATTTTAAAGAATGGTGGGGTGAAACCACACATATAAGAGAATAATGGTGCTTGAACTACTTTGCATTGAGTTTGGCCCGTGAGACAGAAACAATTTCCAAACAGGAGACACACTGATGACAAGAATCTGACACAGTATACGAAACATTGTTTACATTTTCTACATGTATCGCTGAAATGAGGAATGAACATGTAAAAATTTAAATTTGTTCTCCATGGTACAGAAACGTCAATAGACATGGACAGGCAAGTTCTCCAATTTTGTTTACAAATATTTTTCAAATTTATAATGTGTGTATAAAAGTATGTTTATATTATTACTTCCTTATTGTCTTAACATACAATAATTTCTTAACCAAACCTTTTTACCAAATTAGCTGAAGAAGTGTGGTTTGTTAAACCTTGCCACTCTTGTTCGCATGTCAAACTGGAACAGCTAACTTTATTTTATTTGTTATTTATCATTTAAATTAATTATCCACCTTCCTTTTAAAATTAGGTTTTCAACCATAGAAATCTTTTAAACTAGATCTACATTCCTTTAAATACAAAACACCTTGTAAAACTTAATTATTATTATTAACAATCAAACATTTTCCTTTTTCTTTCATTACATAAAACAAAACACATTGTTGACTTTCATTTTCGAATTAAATAATATTCATTCCAAAAAGTATATAACATTTCTTATTTCAATAAAAAATATTCATTCAAATCAATATATTACTTATCATTTCTCAATTAAGTGATGCAAAACAACAACATGTTTCATTCAAATCAAAAGTACATAAAAACCCAGATATTACAAAAAAAATATTCATTTATATATCACACATTATCAATTTTCTGGTTTGTTTACCTTGTAACAATAATGAGATTAAAATTTATACTTTAAAAAAATGTTACCCTAAAAATATTCTAAAATATTACATGGGTGCACACGTTTTGTTTTACCACACACATCAAATCAAATGTTGTTGTTAATTTTTACTTATAACACAAAACTTATAATAAATTTAGAGCTATTTTCAAAATTAATTCACTTATTTATAATATTTCACAAATTCCAAAAATCAATTTAGAATTAACTTCAAAAATATTTCATTTATATATCATATAATATCACATTTTTTATAGTTAAAAATTTTTATAAACCACACTCTTTTAAAACAGAATAATTCCAAAAGTTTTGCTAGATACACAACATATGATACAATACTTTTCAAAAAAACATTTATATATATATATAATTAAATTACAAAATATATAATCTTTTTCATCTTATAAGGATTAAGAACTGAAATTAAACTAATATCACATTTAATTAAGGAGCAAACAATGTTCACACAGTAATAATCTTAAATCAATGCACCAATATTCATAATAGATTTCAAAATTTATAATACTTCATAAAACAATTCACACAAATATTTCAGATGATATTCATTGCGTTAAATTTAAGTGACCAATATTTTTGTTCCTAAAACTATTTTACATTTCATGTTTAAATAATTAGAGTATTTTGAATAAATACATTCATTGTATGTAATAGTTAAGGCCTACAATAAGGAAAATGAAATTAAATTTTTATAAGAATCGTCACAATTCAGATTATTTTACTTCATTATTACATTTTTAACTTCAAAAACATATTATGAATTCACACTTATCTTTATCCGAAGTTTGAAGCCAATAAAACATATTGATTTGTTAATCCAGTTCACATATAAAGTTCAGAATATTTTCCCTTTTTGTTGGCACTCACTTGTAGATGACACATTAAGCTTGTAGTTTCGCAAATGAACTGGAGGAAACATTTTTCTTGTGGTTTGCACTAAAGTTCCACACATATTCCGCAATTTCAAGTAGTTTTTTGATAAATGAAGACATCACACACACAGCAGCAGCAAATTTGTAATGACCTCCAATGTATTTTGTACGGTTGGAATGCAGTTTGCCTAGAGAGGTGGTCCGTTACGCAAATGGCCGTAGTAAACAATCCAATGGCTTTAGTTGATAAATTTTCAGGGGAACTGATTGAAATCTATCGCTCCTTTTTTTTCCAAGTTTGCTGTCGTTAAATATAGTGAACGCCACTCTCTCCTTTAGTTAACAAAATATTATTTTATGATTTACACCAGCCAGCCAGGAACTCTGATCCTACCAGAATTGATGAAAGATATTAAAAGTTAATTAATAAAGTAAATAAAAATGCGACTTTTATAACTCCGAGTTGTTTCTTTATTAGCTGTGTGTGTGAAAGAGAGTATTACTTTTTGATGACAAGGTGACTGAAGCGAAAGACCATTTGAAGATTACAGCAGAAGTCAGAAGAGAGGAGAGAATAAGAGTAAGAGTACAAGAGCATGAAAACAAAGAGAGAATTTTCTCTTTCTTTGATTTTTATATTAGGAATTTTCCATAATAGACGCCATAGAACACATGGCATAATTTGGAATTGGATCAGGAAATGAGAATGAACTCTTTGCTTTTGAATTAGGGGATGAGATAGAATAGAAAATTGAATTATTATTAAAGAGAAAAATTATTAAATTAAAGTTAAATCATTACATATATATATATATATATATATATATATATGCGTTTGTAAGCAAAATAACGCAAAATGCAAATTATGATCACAGAAACCTATTAAAAGATTTATTTAAAACTGAAAAAAAAAATTAAAATACTACAGAATTTTAAAAAGAAACTTCGAAAAAAAATATTATCCTAATTTAAAAAGTATTCCAATGAAAATGAAGCTACAAGTTCATTTAAATAATAACAAACATAACGATAATTATTCAGCACAGATATAAGACATTAATTAAATATTTAATTAAATATAATTCAAAAACCTAACATTAAGCATCATAAGAAATCACACACTCACTCACAACCCCCCCATATATATATATATATATATATATATATAAGTAGATTGATATTTTTTTAAAATACTCTCACTTGTTTATTTAATTTTAAAGATGCATATGTTTCATTTTAAGCAAATTTTAACAAATTTAATTAATAAAATTAAATTCAAATATTGTTACTAGCAACTATAAGGCTTGAGGCATATCACGCCCCCTCTAATGAATTTAGGAATAAGAATTTCATTTGTGCACGAACATATGCATTTGAAATTCGAATTTACATTTCTACAATTTATAATTTAATATGAAGGAAGGGGGAGAGATACTTAAAAAAAACTTGAAAACGTCTTTCAGTACAACCTTTAGGGAGAATTTTAAATTTATTTTGCAAAATATATTTGTTAACACATATGTATCGTATTAATTTGAAACAAAATATTTTGTAGTTATTCACATTTGCTTCATGAAATTTCCTAGAAAAGGATAAATTAATAAAGAAAAGAAAAAAAAATCGAATAAACTTAATATGTTTTTAAAAAATAGAAATATATGATAAAAGTCTACATAGTTTTGGAATAAGATATATTTCATTCTTGAAATCTTATAAATGCCAGTAAATCCATCTTAAATATTTACAAGTCTTAAACATACACATGTAAGCACTGCGCTCTTCTGTGCTTAATAATTTAACACTTAGGGAGGTAAACAAATATTTTCTAACTATAATGTAAATACAGAGGCAACGACCTTTGCACAATTTATATATGAGATATTAATAAGTAATTGGAGAAAAGTAAATGATAGACTTTCCAGATTAGACATGAGCCTTTCTCATGAATACTGAAGTAATTTCGGAGCTCGAATTGAAATTAGTTGTTTTTCTGAAAGTGTATTTTGAATAATACAAATGCAAATAAATGTATAAATATAAGAGGATTTCCGTATGTATGAAGCAATCTAATGTCCCATTTCGTACTGATCTTTCTTAAAATTCGAAAATCTTTGTAAATGCTTTTTTTTATATTCCATTGCAACTCTGAAATAAGTTTTGCAATAGTTTAATATTTAATTTGTAATTTACTTTAAAATTATTATAGTTTACCAGATTATGGGGAACTTAATACAATTTATAATGTCAAATGTAAATAATATTACTCGTATTTTTGTTCAAAATTAAACGAACTGAAATAAATTTGAAAGTTGCAAGAAATGTATTTAGACTTTATTCTACTTTAATTTTTAAATGAGTTGTTAGTGGGCATTTAAGGAATAACAGTTCTAATCGAACAATTTCTTATTCGTACAAAGTAGAATAACTTAATCAAATTGGTAAGTTTTGACATCGTACAATTCGTAATTTTCTCTTTACTAAACTCGGTTTGTTTTGGTAATTCGAATTGCTTAAAATTGAGACACAAATGAAAAGTGATTAGCTAAATTAGATAATGATAAGAAGTGTAGTAAATTGAATTAGATATAATTGCAAGTAAGTTAAATAGAATTGAAAGGGGAAAAGATAAATTCTATTTAGGTTACAAATGTTTCATTATATGTAACCTTAATAGAATTGATAGCAAAAATATAGGATAACAACAAGGTGATAGATATTTGTAAATTTGATTGAATCATCGTAATTAACCATTTATTTTTAGAAGGAATTGACTGTTATTGAGAAGTGCTTGAAGCAGATTGAGGAATTCTGTAAGCTAAGACTTTGTTATTAGAATATAAATTAAGTTTGAGTGAGTTAAGTGGGATTCGAGAGAGAGCACATTTATTTATTATTTGGTAGATTACAAAGTGTCTTGTTTTGCTTTTATGTAACCTTCATTTGAAGTTTTGAACTTAATGATTATTTAATTAGACTTTAAGTTGGCCATGGAGCTATAAACAATGAAGAAAATACTTCACCAACTCAGCGTTTTAGTTCACTCGAGTATCAATTTTTAGTTATATTCGCACCTGACTCATACCATTAACTTTATTTTGACTTCATCTTCCCTCCATACCACTACACAATTCCCTCTAGTTTCATATATGTAATTCGAGGCTAAGACTAACAGAAAAATGTGTAAAATGTGATGCACAAGAAATGAACTTAAGTTCTTAAAATGAATATTATGTGAAAGAACATTCTAAAGCATTCATAAAGAATAAAAAAAGACCGAAAAGCAATACACTCAATGCAGGCAATACAGCTACCTGAAAATTCCGGTGTTAATTTTAATGTTATCGAACAGATAAATTACTACCTTGAAAAAAGATGCTTAGAAGAAGTTAAAGAAATACAACTTACCTGAAGATGAAGTTCTATATGATTTTTTTTTTGATCTGGTAAGTTCACCATTTTTAGTGGGTGCTTAAGAAATCTTAGAAATACAATGTAGTATTGATTTTGTTATATTTTAAAAATGTTTAAGTAACATGTGATGAATTTTCTCAAATGTTTAGGGGTTCGCACATGATTCACATGGCTTTCGGTATTGCGGCCACTAATATATATATATATATATATATATATATATAATGATTTAACTTCAATATAATAATTTCTCTTAATAATAATTTTAAAATTTTTTCTTTTCTATCCTATTCCACCCTAATTCAAAAGCAAAGAGTTTATTTTTATTTCCTGATCCAATTCCAAATTATCCTCTTATTTTTTGATCTGATATTAAAAAAATTTGTTTATTCCACTTTTCCATGGTCGTAAATCTGTCAGAAATAATCCCTATTAGACTCTCTGTTAAAAGTTGGAATTCCCTAGAGTCCCTAATCCTGTGCCACGTGTTCTATTACATTTATTGTGGAAAATCCCTACTGTATAACTAGTTACAAAGCGAAAAAGTGCTCTCTTATGCTGTTCTGACTTTTTGTACTGTTCATCAAACGACGGAGTTGTATCTCCAGCCGTGTGAATACGGTCTCTCTCTCAGCGACCATAACATAAACAATAGAAAAACTGAACTTAGCCTCTACTGGTTTTTAAGTAAATGGTAATGTTAAAAGAAAGGCATTATATATATTGTGTTCTTTTTCATAACATATTTTTCTTTTATTTTCATTAAAGCCTGATTGCCAAGCAGACAGAGTATTAAAGGGAGGTTAAGAAAATATGAACTTGGCTTCCGAAAACTAAAAATAAAATTAAAAAAAATTAAAATTGGCTTTGATAATTTCATTTGAACACGCGCTAACGATTTTTTAAAGATTTATTCGGGTTGTAAAAGGCCTACACTTTTGGTAGCAAGCTCAATCGACGGTGAAAATTTCGAGTATTTTTTGGGTAGCCATCATCTTCCTAATCGTTACATCCCGTATTCACCAAAATGAATATTAATTAGTGTAAAGTAAGCGTGCTCCTGAGCCTCAGGCTTTCACAAAAATAATTACTATCAAGAAAAGAACATATCTTCTACAAATTTCTAATGTATTTTTATTTTCAAAAGCAAAACATTCTTTGTTCAAAAACATTGTCAATTGTAACAACAAAAAGAACAAAAACATTCGATTCTGCTATAAAGTCAATTATTAAAGTAAATATTAAAAAAAGAGCAAACAATGAACTATTAAGAAAGTTAATAATATTCTGTTTGGATATTAAAATAAAAGCAAAATATAAAATATTAAATTAAATATATCTGAGTGATGTAAATAACACCTTAAACAAACTGAAAATAATTAGTGTAAGCATAACGTATTATGTCAGTCCTTTGAACCTTTATTTTATGCTCACAAACCATTGTGGGCGTCATTTTGAAAAAACAACAATATGTCAGCACATGTTAATAAAGCTCTGTTCATTAAAATAATAAAACAATATGTCTTTTTTCATTGGTCGTTTTGCATAAGTGAAATAAAAATTGGTAGAAATGGATTTAACTAGAAAAATGTGAAAGGAATCTTATTTCCTACACTGATCATATTACAGGTAAAAAAGCTGCTTCGTAAGAAATTATTTTTGAAAGCGGAAACCTAAAGTTCAAATAAAAATTATTTTAAAAACTTAATAATGAATGTTTTTACTAATAATCAAGTGACTTTATTTATTTTTTTAAATTTCTTTACGGCCATCACGGTTCCAATTTTCAATAAGAGTGGTTACATTATACCCTCAGGTATCTTTTATTATGAATGTAGCTAACATTGTAGTTTACTTAGTATTTCCATCACTTTTTTATGCTTTTTTCCATTCCTTTTTGTTTTCCAGATTTCTAATTAAAAGTTCGTAACAGGGGCTAATTGCGAAACTTCTCTTAACATACACCTTGGGTGTCATTCCGATTTTATACTTATGTTTTTCCAGCTTCTTCCCAACCAAATGAAACGCGATGATGAAATTAAATTAACTTTAGATTTGGAGTGAATAGATAGAATAAAGATGATTAAAAGTGAACGAGAGTTGAATTAGGAGAGGAAGGTTGCGGTAATAGGAATTATGTTTGTGTGTAGGGTGCGGAAGTCTTCTGGTGTGTCTACGTGGTTTGTTGAGATTGAGATGGAGGATAGGATTTACTCGCATCGTATTCCGATAAGCGCATTGTTTGATATATTACAGGAGCTGTTAGTACTCACGGACAAAGATTTGACGGAGCATCGCCTTTTTCGAGAATTAAAAAAATTTATTTTGGAATATAATTGATTATTCAATTGCTTTGTCTGTGCTTCAACTTCAGTTGAAACTTACATTTTGTAATTAAAGTGACATTTAAAATGACTGAAGATACAGGTAATAGGATCATGTCTCAAGTTGTACTAAAAAATGTATGATTTTTGTATTAACTTAATTCTCCAAAAATATTTCATAATTCTAAAGTGTAGTTATAAAAATTGAATTGAATTTTTTTTATCGAACGCTTTCATTAATTATTTTTTAAAGACAGATCTAATTTGATATATTTAATGGAACTAGCTAGTTTTCAATTTCAATTACAAAATTCATTAATAAGATGGTACATTCTGATATAGAAGCCAAATTAATAAACTAATCTTGAGTATTGCATTATGAAAACAAAACAATATAGTATATTTTCGAGAACAAACAAATGTGTAAAATTCCAGAGTTTTATTATTATTTTAGTAAAAAAGAAGTCAATTAAAAATTATATCTTCACTTTACAAAAAAAAACGACGCACCAAAAAGAAGTTGCTCGATTGTAATGAAATTTGAAATTTTGTATGCAAAGATATTTGGACCGAACATTCAAATGATTAAAATTTGGTATCTAAAGCATTAAATAGTGGGAGTTACAGCGCATCAGAACACCACACTCAGGAGGTATATACAGGAAGCGATTCTCAATCTGACGGTTAAATTTTCTGTTGCATTACGATTTCGGATACCTTTCAACGACTGAAAAAATGCCTCGCCATAAGATTCAAATTCATTATAGACAACTATTAGAGCTTGAAAGAGGTCCTATCTTTGGATTGAAAGAGGCAGGTTGAGCTAATTGAAAATCCCTCGTCATATGGGTCGAAGCGATGTGGCGATTAGAAGATGTTGGCTAAAATGGGTGGACAATAGCAAATTTCAGGGTCATTATGGTAGCGGTTAACCTAGAGCCACAGCAGATAGGGAGGACAGAGTGATTGTCAGTTGTGAGTTATCACAGCACCTGATTCATAGTTATCAACCATCAGACGTGTGACCCGCACACGAGTGTCCATCATGACCATTCACAGACGGCTGATAGAGCAAAATCTACGCTCGTACCGACAGCTACGCCACTTGCCACTCACGCCTGCACACTGCCGAGCCAGAATACAGAGGTGCTTGACTCGATCAAGTTGAAATGATGGTGACTGAGGACGTATAGTGTTTAGCGACGAATCATCGACGATGTGCCTGGAGACTCTCAGGGCAGCGTGCCGATCCTGCTTTTACTATTGCACTCCTCATAAGCCCTCAACCAGGAGTTATTGTCCGGGGTACCATTGCCCTTGATAGCCCTTTGGTTATCATTAGAGACACACTTACAGCACAGCAGTACGTCGACGACAACCTGAGACCTGTTTTGCTACCGTTCCATTTGCAGTACCCTGACCTTATTTTTCAGGAAGAGAATGCCAGACGTGTTGCTATGTACTGTCTTACAGCTTGTCAAACACTTCCTTGGCCAGCCAGATCTCTCTCCAATCGAGCGCGTCTGAGATAGAATGGGAAGGCGATTGCATCTATCAGGGAATGTTGTGACCTCGCTAGACAATTGGAGCAAATTTGACAAGAAATACCCCAGGAGACCATCAGGGAACTTCATCACTCTATACCACGTCGTGTAGCAGCTTGCATCCATGCTAGAGATGGGTCAAGACCTTATTGAGCTCGTTACCTTATAACTATGTAACTTTGAAATAAATTATTCAATTTTTCTGAAATTTTAATCATTTTCTCTTCGGTACATAATTTTTAACCGTCAATGTTTGTCTTCATTGGTCAACTCCTTTTTTGAATTTCGTTTTTTTTTGTTATAAAATGTATATAGATATGAAAAAGAGATATATAACAATGTTATAATATGTTATAAGAATTGCGCCTTTAATTTTTATATATTACGTTTAAAAAATCTATCGCTGACATAAGTTATATAATAATATTTGATCTTAGAAGTTCAAATTAAAATTAACTAATTATTGAGAAATGAATAAGAAAATATACTTTTATAAACGTATTAAATCTTGTATGGAAAATGCGAAAATTCTATTACGTCGGAGTATACAAGTGAGAAAGTCCATTAGGGAGATAATTACAAATGACGCAAACTTGTAATAAACGTCACAGCACACTCAATGACGTTTAACTCATCAGCTTACCGGTTCGAACAATTGACAAATCTGGAAAAATTATCACTTTGTCGGCAGGTTACTCTGTTTCAGGCTCTGGGATGTTTATACCTGCTCCGGCCAGGTGTGATATCTCAAAGAAATCCAGGAAAAGTCTATAACTTTCAACCTAATCGAGTTTTTGCTAACATTCCAGCACTCTCCAGAGTCTCAGTTTCTCGTTAATTTAACAAAATGTTCACTAAAACTGTCGCCATGATTGAGTTGTCATTGCTTAAGATTCCTTTTTGCATTGGATGAAATCTCTGTAAATATTTCTCCTCAGGCACACTGTAGAGCCGCTTTAGAGCCGTAATACGCGTGGATAGTAACTTTATAAATAATTCTTAAATGGATCACTGCACTTTACTTCACTTTCCCCTAGCTGCGTAATATTTGTAATAACCGACATTTTTAATCTGAAGAAAATACTGTGTGAAGAGATGAAGAGTACCACACTTAACAGTTACTCGTAGAAACATTTTTCCTGCTAATTAATTTTGTATAAGTAATTTTGTAATTTTCCTACTAATTAATTTTCTCTATTAATTAATTTTGTGTAACATTTTTAAATAAAGAATTTCCAATTTTGAAAACCACATTAATATAGAATGGCATTCTAATATAATTTTTTATTGTAATTAATTCTTTTTCAAGTTAGTAAACATTACTCGTGTCTAGTAAATGAGTAAGATGTTTCTTTATTTTTACTAGTTAACTACATAAATCTGCTATGATATTCTAAATGTAATGAGTAACCATCAAATGGGGGAGATGCAGGTATTTTTTTTATATTACGGAGAGTTGAATATATTATTTATTCATAAATAGTAAGATACTCGTGTGATGTTTTTCTACTGCTAAAATGTCACAAAAAAGGTTATTATTCCACACACAGACACTGAAAGAAACAAATTATAATAAATTCGTTAGATTTGTAATTCGAAGAATATTTGGGATGAAGAAAATAAAACTATTATGGAACATTTCATTTTTTGTGGAGTTTTCTTAGTTAGCTTGTTTAGTTATTTCAAATACTAAGATATAATGTAATCTTAGACATTAAGGGAAAAAATAGTTTAACAACAACAGCAAAAAAAGTTGAAATTAAAAAAATAGTTTTTAATTGTTCTAAATTAATAGACCAGAATACAAAAGATGCATAAGTAAATATTTAAAAGATCGAACGTAGCTTTATTCTTTTAAAAATAATTGAAATCTGAAGAAAATAAACTACATATTTTCTTTGAAATAATGTAGACAATTGTCATTCTAAAAACCATCACAATATATGGCAACTTTTCAGATTCCAATTAGTACCGATTTACATTATGTTCAAGATAATAACTACAAATTTTAAAAAAGATTAATGACTATTAAAATTGTGTTTACCGTACTTTAATGATATTTTTATTTGAAAAGATTAAATAATGTCGGGAATTCCTTTTATTTCCAGCAAATTGAAATACTGATATTTATTTAAGGAAATAACTATGAGAATAAAAAAAATGTGAGTACATGAGTAATTATTAAAACTAAGCTAATTTTTAAAATTTTTACGAGCAAAGAACTCTATACTAATGATTTATTCCTGTTAAAAATCAGACACATATACTTATCTTACTAAATTTATAGCACCTAAATTGATATTGTATGTGATTCTTAAAATAATCTAAAAGTGAATATTTAAGCCTAACTATATTTAATAATTACAGGAAATAAAACCATTTGAGCCACGTTATTATTCAATTCAATTTCTGTTCTTAAATTTATTTAAAGCGATTATAATGAGTTGAGATCACACAGTGATGTAGAGATCACCCAGTTATTTTGCCCAGACCTGCGAATAATCAATATTTAGTCTTTAGCCTATTCTGTCTGAAGCTATGGTTCCTATGCGCGTTTTATCAAACGTTTGACTAACTCACTTTAACGTTCACCTTAACGAACCAGTCGGGTTAGAGCCCATAGAAGATTTGAAAATGAGGGTTCGAGTTCTTGACCTTAAGTAGATCTTTCCTGGCTATGATCCTCTAATTTTGCACCCTTGACAAGATGGTCTTTATTCCTTCGCTTATATAGCTTCAGCTCCACTCTCTATTACTAACTTACAACTTTCGAATTAAAAGCTTCATTGCTTATATATGCATCTCTTGGATTCGATTAATTACATTTTAATAATTCTCTATCTAATCTGAGTCATGTTTCCTCTTTTGGAAAAGATATAAAAATCAATAAAATGTATATAAAGTTCCAAACGTCTTAGTTGAAGGAGGAAATACTATAGCGCCGATGTTATATAGACATTTATAACGTTTTAAGAATATTATAAATTCAATATTTTGTGTATTTATGCCTTCTTGGAAAGTTTAGCATCCTACGCCAACCGCTCTAAGTTACAACCCTAATGTTTATATAATCAATTAGCACTTTTGATTTTTGGAGTCTGATGTACAATCGCGCTCGTCTGTTCGTGATCTTGTTCTTGTAGTAAATGATGTTACTATTTGTATAGAATTCTCAATAAATATATATAGATTAAAATAATTTGTCATTGTACCAAAATCTTCTATAATGTAGTGCAATAGATTTAATTTTCTTGTTATCCTGACCAATCGAAACTATTTTAACTATTTAAAAAGTTTATTATCATATTATGCAATCGTTATGTTCCCTGGTTTCACACAGTGAATTAAATAAGAATAAATCTCTTTGATTCGCTTTTTCAGTGGATATTTTCGGTCTTTGACAAACTCCAATGGAACTAAGTCTTTTTCTAAAATCTGTTCTAAGTGTTTAATTAGCCCAGGTTCATTCGAACATTGTTTCGGGATATCCAAATAGGATCTCAGGTTCAATCTATTAATAATTTCAAATCTCCTTTGTGTGAATAACAATATAAAGGACTTAGCAAAGCTCGACTTGCCTTTTGAGGACTTGCAATAACAAATGGATTGTTTCTTCAAAAAGTAACTATTTACCCAGTTATTTATATGCTATTATTTAGAAGCGGTAATGAAAATTCCCGTTACTCCGCCTTCATAACATCAAATTTGATACATAGAAGTTAACCCATTTCGATGCCTGAGTGTGTCTATAAAAAGGAGACATTTCTTAAGTTGTAATGAGAGATGTTGCTAAACCGAGAAAGATATCACTGCTTTGTTGTATTATTTTCTTCGGTCTGAATTTATGTTTTGTTTAAATAAACACTATTTTTTGAAAACTTGCCATCGCTTTCTATATGTTTATGAGCCTTTATTCCTAAAAATGGCAAGTCAAAATTTTTGTTTAAGCTAATGATTCTGGGCCGTATCAATATATCGAACAAAAAACTGGAACTCTGGTATTTATATTCATTTCCGAAGTTAAGTGGCTTCAACTATGAAACATGGAAAGTTGACATGAAAGTTCTATTGAATAACTGGGGTTTGGGGGATCAATTTTCGGGATAAGCTGATTCATTAACCAATAGTGCAAACAAAAAAGAGAAGAAAATATTCCAACGAATTAAAGAATGTTAGCACACGACTATTTATCAATAAGTCGAACGTCAGAGAGAGAGAGAGAGAGAGAGTTTCCCATTATAATTTTGAACACTAAAAATGGTAAATTTGAATGGTCCAAACTAAAAACGAATTTTGACAAAACGTCTGGACGTGACTTTTTAGTCTAATTGAAGAATTCTATGAACTAAAATTTAGAGATAACGAATAAAAAATAGGTATAATCTGAAAAGGAGTGTAAGAAAATAAACTATTAATAGAAGAAGAGGGTTTTGATATGCCTAAGCTACTCGTTTGTTTCCAACCCATTAGGAAACTGTCATCCGAATATGACAAATTTGTGCAGTTGCTGTATCGTCTAAAATATGAGGAATTTAATTTAAGCTCATAGAAAATAAATCAATAAGCGAATAGGGAAGAATAATGCTGAAAAAGAAAGATTAAGGACTTGTTCTGGCGTCCGATGCATACCTGATTATAACTCGAGTTCTTGTAAAGTCAAGCAGAAGCAAGTAAAAATTCATCGCAATGGAGTCGTAATAGACCCTCAACACAGGTATTTTTGGAGATAATCTGAAATGGAAGCTTGTTGTAGATGACCAAAAGCAAAAAAAAAAAAAAAAAAAAATTCTTATTTTATGTGGTGATGGATTTCTTATTGTTGTTCATTTTTATTTCGTTTCTTTTGTTACTTTGTACCCCCTCACGAGCCAACAAGGGTTTCCAGTGTTTCACTTGTTTTTCATAAAATGACTTGCAACATGGAACTTTCTTTCAATTTAATTTATCAATCGTTTTAGCTTGAAGTAGCAAGAAAATCCAGTGATTGCTCAACGGATCTTATCTGACATTTTCTGTGGTATTTTGATTGAATTTGTAAATTTAAGTACGGAATGCTTACGAAGTAAACTGTTTATCATTTTCGCCGAGTCGAGTAAGGGATTTAAATCTATAACTGCTCCTAGAAAACAGTTAGGAGTCATTTTAAATTTGCCTCGATTTAAGAATAATTAATAATTACTCCAGGGTTATAAATACGCTAGATTTAGAAGAAAAATATGATATATTCGTTAGAGACTTGTTATTTAAAAGTAAAAGGTGCATATTCCTTAGGATAATATCCAGAGTAAATATTTGTATAATATACAAGGTTGTTATTGATTTGTAATACCTCCATAGCTTTAACTTCTTTATTTGTTACCCAATTTTTAAAGTTCTAATTTTACCTGAAAGCTACATGTATTTTCAATATATTTCATTTGCTTCTTTTGTTCCCATGTGCAGATAATACAAATATCACATACTTCTACTGAGGCCTTGCAATTGTGGTCTATTCGCGATTTTCTCTTCTCTAACCTCAGAGACAGTAATAGTTTCAACTGCCTAAGATTAAAATTTCTTCCCACTTATATAAAATGTGATTAGATAAATTAGATGGAGATAGAATTGAAGTGAACTGAATAAAAGATAAGGAAATATAAATGAAAAAGAATTAAAGAAAAATGAAAGAAGATAGAGGATAATGAATTGTTGATAGAGATTTATCAATTGGATTGAAGGACCTTAATTAGCTAAGGAGATTGAAACGAATTCTGGTTAAATTATTAGGATGAGAATCAGTTGTTTCTGCGAAGTTGTTGAAATCAGAGTGAGTGGACAGGTTAGCTAAGATATCACATTTAAACCATAATCAGAGATTGTTGAGTTAAATGGAATTCAAGAGAAAGTGACCTTATCTATGCTTCACTGAAGAAAAAAGTATTTTATCTTGCTCTTGCGCATTTTCAATTGGTGTTCAGTGATTAATTGAAAGAAATAATCATTAATCCTTTCGCCCCCAGCGTATCACAGACGATACGCTCGTGTTGGCTCTCCTGTGCGCTGCGTATCACGGGCTTTACGCTGCGTGAGTGTCTTCTACGGCCCAGCGTATCAATAGAGATACGCTCGATGAGAACGTTTTATTTGATTTTTTTAATGTTACTATATGGCAATACAATACCGCGAAATCTATATAGATAGGTTATTTGGAGTGTTGACCTTGGTGATATGGGCTTGGATATCACTTCTGGCTACCAGGAGGGGGGGTAATTGTTAAAAGTACGTGCTGCGACTCAGATCTTTAAATGTAATGACATGATTTAAAGAGTGTACTTGCTTTTGGTTTGATTTTTTTCTTTCTTGTTTGCTTTTTAGAAGTTCGAAGGAGAATTTATGGCCCTTTAAGGGAGTTAGGGCTTTTGGTAGCAGATGTTCTCAGCTGTTCGTTTCATTGGGTCGGTTTTTATTTTTAGCGACAGTCACGACGAAAAGAAAGTATTTATCTGATACTGAGATTTTCGAAATAATGAATGAATCTGACAGTAATGTTAGCGAAAATAACTCAAATATGTACATAGACATTAAAGCGAAGAAAAAAAAGGTCTAAGATGTGCCCTTTGCTCAAATTCTTGCATGAAGCTTCACAATATGTTGTAGGACATGTGACTTTGTACTATGCATTGATTTTTTCTTATAAATATACCATACAGCAAAAAAAGGTTTATCTTTTATATCTATATACCCCATATAATGGTACATCATTACACCATGAAATTTATGTAACATATGTAAATATATTTTGTATTTTCTTAAAAGTATGATTTTTTATGTAATTTTATGTTTAAAACATTCAATTTTCGATTAAATTTTTTTTTTCTTTTGTATATATTAAGTTTAATGCATTTTAAATAATATATTAAGTACCAAAATATTTTAATAAATAGCCGATTTTAGAGGAATTTTTTTCACGAATTAGGCTTAATATCTAAAATTGTCTGGGCGTAATCGTAACACTCCACGGTAAAAAGCCGCTGGACCAGAGAAGCATTTCTTTTTTCTCCCTCCGGTAGCGAAAGGGTTAAATTGAATGATGAAGGGTAGTTGTCACAAAGACAACAAAAATATTTATTAATATTTTAACAATGGCCGAGTTATTTAGTATGTATACGAATTTACGAATTGTTCTCTTTACATCACCATAAAAAACTTACCATTAACTTTAATCACCATAAAAAACTTTACATCACTCTTAAATTTACCATTTTTCAGAAAACAGCTTCTAAGAAACATTGTAAGACTTAAGTGTAATCCTTGAAAAACATAAAATGGTCTTATACTATTAAAAATCTTTTAAAGAAATCACCCCACGATAACTGTAATATTATTTTTTCGATTAGTTCATTTTGAGTGCGATATCTATATTTCTGGTGTATGGCTAACGATTTGAAGAGTATATATATATACATATATATTTCACACAAATATTTGTTATCTAATATTTTTTTTTCTTCTTTTGTTTCATTATTAGAATTTTACTTATTCGTGATTTGCAGGTATTTAGTAGTGTATTATAGGCATGTGCTTATTAAAATTTGTGTATGGTTGTGCTCTTAAAGTTCGGACAAATTGCAGATGAAAACGAACAAAACGTAATATACGCCTGCTATTTTGTATTTGTAATTAGAATGCCAATTATTAAGTTGCGTACTCGTTAAGTTGGCGAAAAAGAAACAAAACTTAGCATCTAGGTGTAAATTGCATCAAGGCCATGAAATGGTATCATAAAATACCAAATTTATTAATCCAGATATCAAAGCATAATAATATAATTTAAAGTATTATTTCACTTACAAGGATGCAAAAGGTGAAAATATAGTTACAAATAAGCTAAACGACATATATGAAAATGAAAACATACGAAACAAATGAAATGAGCACAGGATAATAAAAGTTCAATCACGGGGCGAAGCTTAAACAATAGCATCACCTCGGAGTTCATCAAATGACATCAAAACTGCAGTAGTAGAGTCTTAATCAGTATATTATAACTCGAAATAAAAATCCCTTTTCTTCATAAGCATTGCGTATCATAGGGATAAATTCGGTTTGGGTTTTCAATCCCTCTCGACATAACATGTCTCTCATTTCTTCTCTTCAAACAATTACTAGGGTAAAAAAAAAAAAAACAAATGCAAAAAAGAATTTTCTATAGCACCAATTTAAAAAAAAATTGAATGAAAAAGAATAAACACATGAAACAAAAATTAGTCTTCAGATCTTTCTTTATACACCACCAGTCCGTGTAATAGCACAAAATCCCTGAATTTGTTCAACTTAATTTAATCCTGCTTATGCTTAAATCGAATACACATCATGCCTCTTCTTTCTTCTTTTTGCATTCTTCTTTTCTTTTTGTTATAATACGAAGCGAGACCGTGCAAACTTTATCGACATCGTTAGGAACAATTTTTCTCTATTTTATTTTTATTCTTTTTTTTACCCTTCCCATCATTCCTGTTTCCTTTTCCTTACAGGAAAAGGTCAAAAGTTAAACGACGTGTTCGCAGATTCTTCAAAGCAGAATTCGGTACGGTTAAAGCACCACTATTTACGGATGGGGAAAAAGGGAAAAAAGGGACAAAAACGTTGCCCTAAACACAATTATCCTCAGTCGCCGAGCAACTCACAGCAACAAATTGACGTCACTTAAGGAGGAAAGCTTATGTAATTTATTTGGGTTCCAAGGAATATGGCAATGGGAATGCTTTTGTATGGTTTTTCTTGTGAGGAAGAAAACGTATTCCTAGGGAATTGTGTGAAAAAAAAAGGATCTTACAAGGAAATAACAGCAAATTTTCGAACAGAAAAAAGTTCTTTTGTAAGAGAGGGTCTATGGTACAAAATTGATGCATTTGTTTTCCTTAAATTCATGATAAAGTAGCTGTAGAACACAAACTCAACGATTTGCAGCACAATCGCAATTTATAAAGGTTTCTCAACAGGAAGAAATTTGTTATTTCAGTTAAATCATCTAACAATTTTAGTTAATAGGTGAACTGAAATATACTAAAAGAAAATCAATTGTAAAGAATTATTTTTACTGTCAATGTCTGATTGAGATGTTTCTTTTTTTTATTTGTTTTTTAAGGATTTTTTTTTGAGTTTCAGTCATCGATAAAACTGTTCACCCAAGTACTTTTCAAAACAAAATGTTTTGTGATTATCTTTTCTGAATCAATCCCTAATGATGAATGAATAAGTGGGTGAATGAATGAGAGAGTGAAAAATTAATGAATAAATGAAGGAATGACTAATTGAATGAATGAACAGGTAAGTGAATAACTAATTCAATGAATGAGTGAATAACTGAATAAATGAATAAGTGAGTGAGGGAGTGAATGAATGAATGGGTAGTGAATGCATGAATAAGAGAGTGAGGGAGTTAATGAATGAATGGGTAGTGGATACATGAATGAGTGAGTGAGGAAATAAATTAATGAATCATTGCTTTGTCATATTATTGTTTCTTACATCAGTTCTAATGTTTTATTAAATAATTTTTTTAAAAAAAAGTTGGCAACTTTGGTGGTTACATCTGCTCTTTGTAAAACTTAGAATGGAACAATGTTTCCTTTTATATTAAAATTGCTATCTAATTTACTGTTTTATCGAATGATGTTATGGAATAAAAAGCAGCGAAGTCTTTTATCTCTTTGAAAATGTTATTTAATACATCCGCATGCTAGATGTATAGGCACTACGTTCATTTTTCAAAGTAGTTATTCCTAAAGCTTTAAAAAGTTATGCTGAAAAAGTGATTATAATTTAAAATTCAGCAGCTATAAGAATAAAATGAGCAAGTGTTTATTGAAATATCTTCTTTCACAAGGAAGCCACAAAGTAGACCTTTAAGCTGCTTCTCAGCAAAATTTCAAAATGGATGTAGTGATTTTTACCTCCGGCATATACATACATATATATTTTGCTGCGAATGTGTATTATCGATCATGTTTGCTTTGAACAGTAATGAAATTTATTTAGAAAAATATATTGCAACATGTAAAGTAAAAATAACATTGAAAATTGGATATTTTTATTACATATCGATTGATGGATTACTAGAATTTGTAAGAAGTTATAAATCTAAGAAATGACAAAAAAAAGGGTCAATTCAAATAGTATTTTAAGACACTGTTTGGCCACCATTTATTTTCAAGTTCTTCTGATGATTTGTACTTGATATGTTTTCTTCTTGGCTTGTTTTGGAACAAAGAAATTTTGATGCTTAGTGGACTGTCTATATTTTGAATTTCCTTATTTCTTTACTTATTTTTTATTTCATTCACAATTTTACACAGCCTTTAATCTGAAGAAGATATGATAAAGTTTTCTGCTAAAACATTTTCCTTGAATCTAATTTTTTTCATAGCTTAATTATTTTGATTTTTTATTTAACTAAATATTTTAATTCGGTTGCATGCAAACAATCTTCCAATTAAAGTTATATCTTTATTTTTATGTAATATATTTGATTTCTACTTCAATATTATTTTTGATTAGACTTATGAAGTTCCGAAATTTATATTTTAATCGCAGAATAAATTGTTACTAAAAGCCTTTAACTTTCTAGAAGTACCTAGAAATTAATATCAAAGAAAAAACAAAATAGATACAACTGTAATAATAGTAGATCGTTTAGGCTTATGACTGAATTGCTTGGTTACCCAGTTTAATGGATTCCCTTTTCCCAATCATCTTTTTACTCGATTTAAATCTTGAATACCTCTTTCATTACAAACAAAATATAATGTGAATATTGCAACTAATAGGTTTCAAAACATAATGAAAATATATTTAAATGTGGAAAAGTCCCCTGCGCTACAACAATGCCACCAGCAAGACATACTAGCATGCAAGATCTCCATGTGTAAGCTCGCAGAAAAGTATGTCAATTTTAACAATTTTTATTATCAATTAACAAGCTCTTTTCCCTCTTTATTGCGACATACAGAGGCCAACCTCAACTTAGGGGCTCGGCAAATGAATTCGAATTTAATAACTACGCAAGAAAAATTTAGTAAGTCTTCTTTTCAATTTTTCTGACATTGGGAAGTTGTTTCAATTTTGAATTTTCGTAATAGTTAACCTTCAACCATTTATTAATTATCCTTTAATTGAGTATGTTGTTAATTCAATACTGCTATTTGTTTCTAGATGTATTTATTAGTATATATATAAATATATATTATTTGATAACATCTTTTTTGGCCCATTAGTGGTCTGGTGATATTGTCGATGGCCGATTATGGGAATTGTCCCCCTGCGTTACAGAAGTGCCACCTGCAAAGCGGATTAGCACGTAAGATGTCGACGTTTAAGCACGAAGAAATGCACGTCAGTTTTTAAATTTTTATCAATTAATAAACTATTTTTCCTCTTGAAATGAGCGTGGCTCATTGGTACGTATGTACTCCAACCTCCACATAAGTATCAAGAAGCTAATCTTTATACTATGAAAAGCTTTAACGTGAAAGGAAACCCCACACATAATTTTTAAGCAATGTGTGAGGAAAAAGAAAGCTTATTCTACAAAAAATATTTTACTATGGTAGAAACTTGATTATTGTAGATTAATGATGTTTATTACTTTAGGGAGATTTTATGAATTATGCTACAGTAGAATCACCTGTTTTTTTTTAACTAATGATTGCAGATTTATCTCCTTATTAGGTTTATTTAAATAATTTCATCGAATCTTAGAACATTAGTTTGTTCAAAATAGAAAATTTCGTAACTAAAATATAGTTTCTGTTTAAAAATGTGATTACTTTACTCATGACTATTGTTTAGAAACAATTTTATCTATCATAAAAATAGTCAGCCATTTTATAGAAATTCGCCAAGTAGAGTTTGTGAAAATATTATAAGATATCAAGCCTGTTCACAATAGATATTTATTTTATGAATTAAGGAATCCGCTTACCTTTAAAACGCAATTTTTGGTCTATAAGTCGATTTTTTTATTTTTAGTCTATTGTGAAAGCCCTATTTCTTAGCTTTCTAGAATAGTTTGAGTTTTGTTTCTATCTTGCTTAGAACATGAGTTATAAGCATTTATATGATAGTCTGAGTCAATTTTTAGAACCGAAAGTAGTATTCTGCTACCGGAAATGGAACTTCAGTGTTTGTTTACATTGATATTTTACTTTATATAGGCATCAAAATATCTTCTATTATTCAATATGAATTTTAAAACTAAAATAATGAACCTTAAAATCGATAAATATTTTTGAATAAATCTGGAAACAGAAAGTTTTACTTGGATTTTTGGTATCAGATTTACTATCCCATGTTTGTTTACAATTTAGTGGCGATGTTGGAATTCTTGAGTTACTAAAAGTGTTTCAGTTTATAATTCTTACTTGATAAGGATTTTTTTTAATATATATTAAGGTGATCAATCGTCCTCCTTTAGGGAGAAAAATGTTTCTCTAGTAGGTTCTGCACTTCCTTGAAAAGTGCCCTCCTTTCTGTCCTCCTTTTCGATATTTTAAACCAAATCTGTAAATCTCTCTATTCAGAGAGGCAGCGCCAAGCTGTTACGCAAATGTTGAATACAAAAAACATTTAGAATATTCAAAAGTTAGATAACTCGTTCTAACACCTGCTATAGAGCATGCTTTACAATTATTTGAACCTCTCCTTTCAGATTTTTAAGGTTTAGACAAATGTTAAAAAATTCTGAAATCTTTTTTCAGTTATGAATTATCGGAGATATTAATGTATTTTATATATTAATCAGTCATATATTTTCCGCAAAGCGATTCAATAGATTGAAGGTGAGCATATTTCAGCTGTAGAAATTAGTCTTATTTTGAACGATTTTGTCCTTCAATATAAATCACGATTTGAAGAAAAATTTATTCCTTTAACAATAAAAAAAATTGTCTAACTTGGATTAATCAAATCCGATCCTAATTGGAAAGTGCACTAATGAAATACAGAATTTTTTTCAAACACATTTCCAATATGTTGAAGAATGGTCTAAAACAAATATCACAGGAAATAATATTTTTAAATGTCTTTTTTGACTTGATGACAAGTAAATTGGGCAGATATTAAAAATTAAGTTGGGTTCTTATCAAAAGAAATGCTTGATATTAAAATCGATGACAATTGTCTGTTTGAAGAACTGAGAAGACATAATGTATATTTAAATTCTGATAAATTAGAATAACGGGAAAATCAATATGTTGAAATTGATAAAAGATGGGTGGAAATATAAAACCATTTCAAAAATAAACTCATTCTATATGAAAATTTAGTTATTCTTGCTGAATTTACGTTGTGCTGCCCTATAACTAATCCAGAAGTTGAAAGAAGTTGGTAATGAATTTTCGACAAGTAAGAAATCAAGATTGAATGTTGATACTCTAGAGTTGCTGCACTTGCCGTAAAATTTGATATGAAGGATGTTACTTACTCCGAAATTTCCAATATATTGTTAGAAAGTGATATATTGACAAAAGACATTGATTCAATGGAAAAATACTCGTTTAATCAAATAGTTAAAAGGGATGCAAGCATAATTATTGCAACTTGGTTTGAATTAATAAAATGTTTCAATTATTTAAGCCGTACCTTTTTCTTAAATTTGTTTATCCTCCTTTCCATTGTAAAGAAATTGGTCACCTTATATATATATATATAAGGTAACTAAGGTTTTAACTCAATAGATATTCAAGATTTAATTAAGGTTTGATTAATATTTCATTTTAATCAAACAATAAAACATGAAAAATTCAATACTATCATTAAACTTGTCTTACAAGAGAATTTTATAGTTTTCGGTCAAAATCTCTATAAACAAATTCAGGGTCTCCCTCAGGGAGATCCAGTTAGTATTTGTCTGGTCAATTTTTATTTACATTTTTATTTACAATTTATTTTTATTTTTTTATTACAATTTTTATTTGCATTTTTATGAATTAAAACAGATTGACAATGATTCTTACTTTCTTTTTCGTTACATAGATGATTTAATTATTTTAGGTAAAACTGAGGAATTTAAACCAAATATTTCATTTTACCCTAATTATCTCAAATTATTAAAAACTAATCTTAATTCAAATACAGTAGAATTTTTAGATCTCGATTTGCAAATTGTTGACAATAGACTAATTAGTAATATTTATAATAAAAGAGAGAGATTCGAATTCCATGTAATTAAAATACCTTTTTGGAACAGTAATCTACACAGATCCATTTATAGGAATATTTCATTGGGCTTTTTATTTCGTAATAACAAATTAACCACACATAAAATAGACAAGTTTAATAACATTAAAAAATTCTTCAACAACTGTTTAGATCATGATTATCCAATACATTTCTTAAATATTTATATACATCACAAATATATTAAACATCTTTGCGAATCGTGATCCAATTTCAAATCCACCACAAAACAATAGGTCCTCAAAGTCGGCTTGTTAGTAGTCTAGCCGTGAAGAATTTATTTACATTTACACAGCTTACATTTTTACTCACTCTCTGGAACATTATACTCCTTTACCATACAACTTATTACCAACCAATTGTGTGCATCCTTTTACATTTTATTACCAATCAAACAATGATTTAAATCTTTTTTCAATTTATATGGTAATGATGTGTTATATTTTTTTCATTTTGAGTATGTGATATACATCTTGAAGCTTAAAGAAAATTCCGTCTTACTTCTCACATATTTGAATCTTCATTTCTTTGAATTTTGTAGGTAATTTTTATATTTTGATTTGTTGATAATTTTTAGAATTATAGATTTTATTTTTGTAAATTTTATCGCTGAAAATTTTTTGCATTTTTTAATCATTGAACTCTTTTGTAATTTGGATTTCCCAATTCAGCCTACCAGGAATTATAGATTTTATTTTTGTAGAATTTATCGCTGAATTTTTTTGCATCTCTTAATCATGAACTCTTTTGCAATTTGGATTTCCTAATTCAGCCTACCAAGTCGCAAAGGGGGAAGGTTGGTACCATTAAACTAGTTTAACCCCGCTTAATCGGTCCTCAGCCCGATATTGCTTTTTGACTTGCTGGGTTCCATATTTTCATTTATTTTTCTTTCATTGTTACATTTCTTTCTGGATTTTTGTCTTTTTAAATATTTTAAATTACTCTTTCATAAATTTTCAGTATATATATATATATATATATATATATATATATATATACTTATGTTTACGAATCGAACGGTTTGGATTTTTTTCAAACTCCTACTGAACTCTGCCTTTAACGAAGGCCATTGTATGGAATACAAGGACATTTGTATGTTAAATTTATTAAGACATTTAAAAATCTATGGGAGTGGCTTAACATGGTACAGAAGTTTGGCAAATGAGGTATCAAACTAAACACTATTTATATGGCTTTTTGAATTATCCCGGAAAGGGGCATTTCTGAAACTGGAAGTTCAGTTGTACTCTAATAAGTCATAACTAATTTATGTAAAAAAAATAAGGCTGCATGCAATTAACTTTGAAAGCTTCCGTATTTACTAATTTTAAAATTCTTCAATGCTTTCAACTTTGCATAACATAAACGTTATTTACCTGGAACAATTAACGGGCATTAAGAACATTATAGTAACATGAAGAAAATGGAAAAGACATTTATATCTAAGACTTCCTTCCAACAGACCATTTGATTTCAAAAAAGCGGTTTTATTCCAATCATAACACCGTCCTTCTCTTCAATCCTAGATCTTTTTAATAAAGTTTATCTGTGTTAGTATAAGAAGTTGCGAAATTTTCTTTTTGAAAATACTTTTCCTCCAATTTCATCAAATGCTGTGAATATTTTTTTTAGAAATCTGAAAGTCAACAATAAATAAATACATTAAATACTCATAAAATTAGTTTCGTAAATTGAACGAGAAAAAATACAGAGTAAGGAAACATTCCAAAAATTTTACTTATCTGAAGCATTTTACAATCTCATTAGGAATACTGCGACATTGGGCAATTTGCAATTTTCTTTTTCCAAAGTTCGGGGACATTTTGATAATTTGAATTTCATGCAGAAAGCTTAATTATGAAAAAATCTTAGCTTTATGAAAAAATGTGTTACTTTATAACGTAAATTTTTGTGTTACTTTATAACGTTGTTTGAATTAAGAATATCACCTTGTAAAAGATGTGTGACTTATGTAAGTTAAGATTATTATAAAAAATTGTAGTGATTAGGTTATGTTCTGGTATAGAATTTAGAGTTAAGCGGAGATAGAGAAAGTAGCGAAAGTGATGATCACACTATGTACGATAAGGTACAAATGTGAGGTAATCTTCTGAGAGTATGTATCTTATTTGGATCTATAGGGCTCGGATCTAGTTTTGTCAACTTTTCCATTTACAGTTATTAAGATAAGTAGAAATCTCTGTTGTAATCTTTAGTTATGGGTGCGTTTAAGTATATATATATGTATATATATAAGCTATTCATCAGTAATTTAAATTTTAAAATGCTTATTTTAAATTTGAATAAAGAAATTAAACACATTTAGGAACTGATCTTTATTGATTGATTCATTTATTGCGTCTCGAAGGATCTTGATGTTAATTCATTCAGAGCTGTGATAGCATATTACGTGATCACGCGACTCTCTCTTCACGGTATCACATTTGTGATGATCCTTTCAGGGTCTTGAGACCCATGATCACACCGGTGTGATGTCAAATCGATACGTTTTATTTAAATTTTATACTATCATACTTTTGTATTACATTTTATACTATATTTTTGTTATAATTTTTATATTTTATTATTTATTTTATAATATTTCACTTTATTTAATTATTTATTATTTACGTTTTATTTGTTTACTTACTATATTTCATGCCGTTTATTTATTTATCAATTTTCTTTTTTACTTATTCATTTACTTATTTTTATTATATTATTTATTTATTATATTTATAATTTAATTTTTATGTCTTTCGATTTATTTACTTATTACATTTTTATTTGTTTATTTTATTCATCCATTTATTTTATTTATATATTTATTATATTTACTGTTACTACTTTTTTATTTTATTTATTTCAACGTACTTAATTGCAGTAATGATTTTACATTCGTCTTTAAATGAAATTAGATTTAAAGAGGAAAATCTCCGGTCTCTTGAGAACGTATACTTTTGGAGCATGTAGAAATGGAGGAGAGACTTTTTCTCTTTTCGTCGGCCCTGAAGGAGATAATGATGACGTGAGAGTATAACAATCCTATTATAACTTATTAAAATTTAACTGTAACTAAAAGAATGTAATATGTATAACAAAACTAAAGGGAACATTGAGCACACAAATTTAACTGCTAAAATATGTATTCTTTCTTAAAAAAAAATTAAAACTCTTTTGAAAACATTATTTGACGTCATTGAATATCTCCTGTCCCCCAAGGAACAGTGTCATCCATAAGACCAATTTAAATAAAAATTTGTTTAAATAGAAGAGGATAGCTCAAAAATTGCCTCTTTTAGACGACAAGTTAGTTGTATCTGTCATCTATTAAGTGACGTTAAAATAATTGTGACACTGATTCATATGTTAATTTTTATTGCTGCCGTATCGAGTAGACACTATCGGTTAAACCTGTATTCTTCATTATATAGCAAGAATCAAGTTACCAAAAGCAAAGGGTTTCTTTCATTGAAACTGATTCAGAAACACGAATACGGTCTCACAGACAGGAAAAGTTTTGGTGACGATTTTTTTGGGACTCGAAGGCTCTTTGAAAAAACAAACAAATGACCACTTAGTTACGCTGTTTCCATTCCTAATACAGGTTATTTGTGAAAGGCTTGAATATATGCCGAAGAAAATAATACGGAATAAAAAAAAACCAACACCTCTATGTGATAAAATAGTTACAAAAATGTAAAAAAAAAAATCTTTTTCTTTGGCCAGTTCGAAAATTTATGGAGCTGTACTGAAAACGATAACTTCTCATCATCATAAATAAAAAAAAGTTATGAAAATCATTCAAACCAGACAATGAGATGATTTTACAAACAATTTTGAGTAATTTTAATGACGGCATTTGAAACACCACTGACCAATAGTTTTTAGATTATCAAGTTAATTTAAAAAAATTACTTCTTTTTTATATATACAATACGTACCTTAACATTAAAAAAACCATAACACACTTATAGATATTTATTAAAATTCTATAAGTTTTTTGTCTATATACATTATTTCACATTATATTTATTTAATACTAAATCGTGTATTTTAACCATAGTTATAAATATTAAAACGGCATTAATCAGTGAGCCGTTTTCTTTAAAAGTGGTGTAAGTCCATTTTGACAAAAAAATTAGTTAATGATAAAAATGAATACAATTTACTATGAACTTTTTATTTATAAAATTTTCCAAAAAAAAAATCTGTTAAAATTTTTAATTACAAATTACATTACAAATTTTCGTAGTTAATAAAGTTACAAATATAATTACTTTGAAAATGATGAAAGTCCACTTTCCTAAATGACATACTACTATTTAGTTAAAAATTGTACTATATAATTTATTTAGTGCATTTTTATATGTGTGGCTACATTGTAAATAATATAAGCAGTTTTATAGTTTCCCGGAATTTTGGTTTTTTCCCGTTTATAAATATAAAGTCACTGTATGAAAATGTTGAAATAAAACCTTTTTTATTTTGCTGTTTTTTATTTTTTTTTTATTGTTAAAGTATTTAATAAAAATTTTATAAAAAGAAATTGGCTCGTTTGAATTGAGATCCTGTAGTTAATATTCTGTAAATGTAAGATTTTTACTTTTTGCTGATTTTGAAAGTGGTGAAAGTCCTTTTGAAGTCATTAAAAGTATAAATTTTTGTTAATCATATTTAAAAAATGATTGTAGCATAAATTTCAATCAATTTAATATTTAAAAAATACAAAACTAGTGGAATAACATGTATCCATATTTTTCAAATCATTGAAATGCAAAAACCTTAAATATCTCCATATCAAATAAAATACACTCACGCATTTTTTTCAAAGAAAACGGCTCAAGTGTGTACGAAAATCTGGAGACAAATTTTATCGTTTGAAAATTCCAACACATTTTATAAACATTCAACTGCAAAGTATAACTTCGACTTATTGCAGCAACTACGAGTAAAAACTTATATACTCTATTAAATAAAAAGTCTACAACCTCTCAAACTTAAAGTTTCGAAGTTGAAATTCCTCCTAAAATAGTGGTTAAGAACATAGTACTTTTGTAAGCTGCGAAATAAATATCTTAACCAAATTCTCTTATTTTTAAATCTCTTTCTCGTAAGTATCTAAAGTATCCGAGGACGTATCCATCAAGTGCTGTCAAGAAAGACTGCCAAGAGAATACTGCCGAGGAAATGGATGCGCCATTTTCTTGATTCAACCGGAATACATCCTGGCGATGGAAATTAGAAGCCGTAAATAGCAGATCCTTGTGTGCTGATAACAGTTTTATCAGCAGCGTATCGTTTGGATAGTCCGTTGCAGCTGGTGGCTAGAAAGGGAAGCTATGCCCTGAGGCAAGAGACATGGCAATTTGTTTAAGAGAAGGTCTCTTTCTCGATCTGGAGGTTGGGGAGGGGAGAGAAGCACCTGCGTCCACTCTCACACTATTCGAACGTTTTGATTGTGGTGGAAAAATGGGATGGGTACGTGAACAAACAACAAATTGAGTTAGAAAATATTTTTGTTTCCAGTTTCTGCTTTTTGTGCTTTCTAAAAGTTCTGTGAGTATGTATGAATGCCAACTGACGCGTTAATTTTAACTAGGTTCATTTTTAAAAAAATAATTTTAATGTGCAATACAGGTACTTATACAATTTCAGGTACTTATATCTCGACACACACACACACACACACACACACACACACACACACACACACATGTATGAAAGAGATAAACATTTTCAATCTAAATAATTTATAAAAATATAAATTGCTCCTTATGTATATAATGTTTAAATTAAAGCATTTCACACACGCATGTTGATTTATTTGGTTTCAAGCAGCTATTAATTGAAGTAACCCGCAATATCATAAAGTTTTTAATTAGTAATCAAGGATATCATAAGGTTTTAATTATCACTACAGTATTTGAGGGATAGAAACTTATTTGTTATTTATTATTCTTATATATATAAAATATTTCTGAATAGTCACCATCAAGAGTTATACATTTATCCCATTGCTTCTTGATCTTTCGAAGACTTTCATTGTAGAACTCAGCAGAGTGAATTCATTTTCAGCATACTGCTCTTATATTTCAATCTATGGCTTCCTGAAACTGAATAAATCAACATTAATAGTTGCAATTTACAGCACATAAGTTTATACATAAGAATTAATTCATACGTAGAATAAATTTTATCTAGAGATATTTCGATTATCTCTGTGTCTCTCTCTATCTTGATAATAATTAAAAGTTAAATATATTCCCTAATATTCGGTTTCAGGTCAATAACTAGGTATCAAAATCAAATTCGACATACGTGGATAAAAAAAACTTGGGCATTTGTTTGTATGGAAGTTAAATTACCACTCATTTTGCGTCTATTGACCTTTCTAATATAAACAGACCATTTTCTAATACATAAGATTTCACATAAATTTTATTGAAATATTCTCCTTGTTTATACCCTAAATTCTATTGAACTCTCAAAATATGGAGATATTATACTGGAATTGGAAAAACCTTTTTAATGTGGATACGTTTTATGTTCAAGTGTATACATTGAATCAGAAAAGAAAGAGAGTAGAATCTTATAGTTGATGTCTTCAGAAGGGAAAAAATGGGTTTATAATCATAATATATACAAAATAATTTGTTTCATCACGGTAGATATATACTTAATTTTAAACAAATCACAAAAATGCAATGATTTAACTGACAAAAATAGTTCAACTTAAAATCAATACTATGTAATTCATGCCACAAAAATAATCATTCAAATAAATGCGAGGAATTGAGAAATGCTTTTCGTTTTTTTATCACTGTTATTAACCTTGATGACATAGAGTACTTTAAAATTTTGAGTGATAAGAAGATAATATTTTCTGCCACACTTTCAAAGATAACCTATTAAGATCATCCTTATTTTTGTACCATGTTTCCTAATATGTCGATCAGGGAAGATCTGCAAGTGCTCAATGGGACTTATTCCAGATGGTTTGGTAAATGTTCATGGTCTTTTCTAGCATTGCTGAACCACTTTTTTTTATTTACGCTTTGGATCATTATTTTTTTAAGTTATGCATCGTCTCTTATCAGCAAAAAGAATAGGAATAAAAACTCTAATAACTTTTATGACAAGCGATTGCTTTTGTCTTAGGCATCAACAAGCAAGACAAAACGAGTTTTCGTAGGAGTTTGAATCTTTCCTTCCATTCAAGGTGAACAGGTAATCTATCATGGGAAATGAAAATCATTACTGAAATTAACGGGAAGAAAACATATCTCCTGAAGGAATGACCCAATACTTGAATAATAGATGACAGCACAGTCTAGAACAATTGTTTGCATATATCCCAGACGCAAAACTAACCCTTGTATGTCTATCTAAGACACCCATCTAAAATCACAACAGTGATATACCAGTTAAGGCGCAATCGTCAAATAGACCCGTCATCTCAATTAGAGACACCCAATGGCGACAATGGAAACTATCCTAAAATGACGTTCAATACGAAAGAAGGGATTATATATGTATATGCATAACTATATATATATATATATATATATATTTACACACATATATATACATATATATTCTCACGCACGCACACATATATATAGCAGTAAAGGCTGGAAATAACCATCTTCTCTAAATATCATTCAGAAACACCCTTGAATATTCTCGCTCACATACTCTCCCTCCATATCATCACAATGATATTAGAGGGGGAGCATGCGGCAACTATCTTTAGCAGAACCCAACAAAAATAGATGTGCCAAATAACTTATTTGACAAAGAATTATTTTTTGACTTGGTTCCTATTGTTAACAATGTTTCTTCTTACACGAATTGCACGAAACCTGTCTGAATTGCTTATGCCATGTTAGCTGGTTTTATCGCAATCCGCCTTGCGCAGGTGTTTTGCACATGAAGATGCAGTCTGAAATGTATTACATGAAGACAAAGATTA
This sequence comes from Nephila pilipes, assembly GCA_019974015.1. Taxonomy (NCBI): domain Eukaryota; kingdom Metazoa; phylum Arthropoda; class Arachnida; order Araneae; family Nephilidae; genus Nephila; species Nephila pilipes. The sequence goes on along the minus strand of BMAW01079525.1, from coordinate 30,048 downwards.
ACTTTCAATACCTGATTCTACCCAAGATATTTCGAACAGATTCACAAATATTTAGTCACTTTTTTTTTTGCCTTTTATGAATTGTGCATAACTATTGGATCCAGTATACGTAATCCCACTATGTAAGTATTAACTAGGAAATTACAAAAGCACAAACAAAACCCCGAGAGTTTTCGTTTCCCAACGAAAATATTTTTTTTAGTAAATATAATTCGTTTTTCTCGAAGCGGATGTGATAAATGCAGATATATATTTCTTTAATTTGTACATTGAAAGATGAACACATTAGGGAAATAAACTATGTAATATTAGCTTCCTAATAATGAAACTATAAATACTATCTTTTTTAACTCTTTCTTATAATATTCGTTTATTAATTACAGTAAAATTTTAATTGACGTTGTGTTGTAATTACTATTCCATGAAATATTCAAGAAATTTTAAAATTAACATTTTATTTACACTAATATAATTCAGTATGTAATCTTCTGTATAATTCAGTATGTTTTGTGAAGATTTTTAAAAAGATTTCGTAATGGAAGTACTCTTAAAGGGTTACTTTTTAGGTGATCGACATTGAGTGATTTTAGACTAAGTGTAGGAAGAAGACAATCGACCCTAGAATGATAGCGATATTTCAATCCCTTGACTACTGGGTCCAAAGAAGAGATGGCTTTTCCTTAAGCCTTTACCAACCGAAAAAACGGACGTCCTTCTTGGGCTAGTTATTTCATCATTTTTAATTTCTGGCTTTGTTGATAAGAGAGACGTCGCATACTCTCCTTTCAGTATCACCGTGTTGATGATGTGAAGAGAAACAGTTAGAATGGCATTAGTAGAGAAGGTCGCCTTTCTAGCCATTACTACTATTGATGTCATAACTGAATGAGCCATTACTGCAATTACATGTATTCCCTTTTGTATTGAGTTTTTGCTTTGAACAGTGCCCATTTGGCGTCATCGGCTGTCTATAAAGGAGTGGCAGTTCTCGTCGACACGTGCGCGGCAGCCTGAATATCAGTAGTTAGGATTTATGTGCGGCTCTCTTAGCTCTACACACAGAGGCAAGTATTTTGCGACGCGGTAATATGCAACCAATAGATCTAGGCTGTACTTAGGGGATGGGTGATTTTTCCAGCCGTGGAGATGGAAGACTGTATACCTTAGAATGCCATTGGTGTCTCGAATCCTGGATCAGTCTATCCAAAGAAAAGTTGAACAGTCGCTTTTTGTTGCACCTTTACAAACCAGATCAAAAGAAACAGTCTTCTCGGACTAGGTATTAAAGCGTTTCCAACTTCCGGCAATGTTGTTAAAGAGAACCGCCACATATGTATATGTATATGCTCCATCTAGGTTTTGTAACATTTATTTACATTTAATGTTTTATCTCTGCTAGAGTATAAGTCATTCCCCCCCCCTTGATTTCAAGCTTTTTTCTTACCGTACTATTATAAGCACTTTTAAATCTTTTATTACTATTATAAGCCCATTTTTACGTACTATTATAAGCACTTTTTACTTTTCAGACTAC
>BMAW01079525.1:0-28489 GCA_019974015.1 Nephila pilipes | reverse complement strand
ACAAAGTTAAATGTATTGTATCAAAATCACATATAAATAAACAAATCAAATTAAATGTATTTATCAGAAGCTAAAATGTCTACTTAAGTGAACAAGTGCGCTTGTGTTTTTAATCGTTACATTTCTATTTAGACATCAGTAGCCGTATATCGCTCTGTAGAAAATAAGTAAAGCCTTAACTCAGGTCTATTGGGCCATTTACTATGAATATTTACATAGCCTCCATCTCTGTCTTTACAAAGATATATTTATATATAAACATATAAAATACAAATTATATATAAAAATTTTTAAAAACTTTTGCTAACAAATGAACCAACAACCTATTCTGAATTAAAAGGGGGAAACTAGTTAATTTAACAGGATACTCAAAAATCAATTAAAAATATTATCTAAATTAAAATCTAACATTGAAATATCATAAATAATATATCATATATATTAATTAAACAAAATACATATTATTAAACTAATATAGTAATATTAATTAAAACATAAATATTATCTTATTATATTAATTAAAACATAATATTATCATGTAAATTAAATAATATAGTTCAATTCTCAATACAGACAGAATCCATTATTAAAATTACATACAATTTAAAATCAAACGCTTTCAATATCTCAGTCGAGAGACGGGAAGAAAGCAAAAATAGAGGATAATATAATTAATACTTTTCACTTTGAGTGGATATATATATAAAGGAGAGTGAGAGGATATTCACTTATCAATAATTTAAAAGAAAAGCGATAGAGAATAGTCAATACGAGAGGAGAAGTAATCCACTCACATTTTACGTCTTGTTCAGATGTCCTCAATTGAAACTGTTTAACAGAAATTTGTCTCTATTCAATGATGGTTCCAAAATGTGGACAATGAAAGTAATAAATTTGTTCAAATCAGTATAATAAGAAGTATGTAATTTTTATTTTTCGAGATATAAGCCTTTTACATATAAATTTGTTAAGAAAATCCATTCTTTGAGTTTATATCAATGGTAAAAGCAAGAGGCCCTATATATAAACATTTCTCATTATGTGCAATTGGAAAAACTGGAGCACGTTATTGAGTTATATGAATAAAATTTTGAGTTAACGGATTAATTAGTTGTCTTATGAACATAGTTAAATAGCAATCAAATAGTATTGAACTACCAATGTCGATTATTTAGAGGTGGATACATACTTATATAATGGGTTTCAAAGTTCATTGAAATCTAATCATTAGTTTTAAGGGAATTTGATTAATATTAGGGTACAAGTATGCAAATATAATTAAACAAATAATCTGTATATCACTTATCTTTTTAAAGAAAAACACCAAACAAAAGTTCTCTTTCTAATTAACTTTCACTTATATGTATTTATTGTCCACTCAAGGGTTATTATGGTCAAGGGCAAAATGATAACAATTTATACTTTTCAAATGAGTGAGTGAATTAACATTAATGATTGCTTGAAGGATGGGTTAGTGAATGAATGAATGAATGAATGAAAGAGTGAACAGTAAGTGAATGAATGAGTGAATGAATGAGTGAGAAAATGAGGGAAATGAATAAATCAATCTACTGTGGTCAAATTTATTCTGCTATCATATTATCAGTTTGCTTATTTCTAATATTTACCCAAGAACTTAATACTATTTTAAAAGCTATCAATTTCATGGTTAAATTCATTTGCAAAACTTTGCGGGAACAATTTTTGTTCCATTTAATTTGAAATAATAATATATTTTAAAATTTAGCTCAATAATTTACAAGCAGTCAACTCATTTCCGCTTCATTAATTTATTCCAGCCTATGACGACACGGCAGCAATCTAATTTGATTTTGGCAATAAATGTTTGCCAAAATAAAACTAACCTTATGAAGCATGTCAAAACTATTTTTGCAATCAATTCAACCGATAGAAATATACAATAATACACCAACATGCCCAGGAAATACTCAAAAGCCATTAGAAAATGTGCATTTTAAGCTCCCTTCGTATACTGTGTCATTAAAATTTCCGATAACTTGATCTGACTACACCATACCCAGATAGCAATCTTAGTTGACAAATCGAAAAGGAACTAACATTCATAAATTAACCTTAACAGGAAATATAAATTAATTAAGAAGACCGCAACTGATGACCACCGGGAAGCAGAAAGAGCTCTGAGGTCGCAATTTCTGGCCCAAATACTAAGAGATAACTAATCAAGCCGCGTTAATTAGTCTATTCACCAAGCAGCATTCTGTGGTTCATACTTTAAAATTTAGTTATTATTATTTATTTATTATTTATTTATTTCAAATGTGACTACTGCCTAACTACTAAAATGAAACAACCTTCTATTTTCTTCGTATTAATGATTCAGATGATAGCGATATCATAAGGCTTGGGTGGTTCATTAACAGCATCTAAGTTATATTAAAAGTAACTATAAATAAATATGAGCAATATTAATAAATTCAACTCCCAAATATTGAAAATAGATAGTTGTACTGTTTATCCTCTTAGTCTGATATGCTTTATAACTTTCGCTTTAAGTTCAGTCATAATATAAATAGTCAAATAAACAGAAATAGTCAATTCTATGTGCAAAATTTATTATTCATATATGAATAATCGAAACTCAATATGTATTATCAATGGGAATCAGAATCCATTCACATGAAATGCACCTAATCTAATATTTTAAAATATTACTTATCTTGATCCTGACTCAAAGACTAAGTTAGTACTAACTGTATGTTGGATCAGACTAAATATCCATTCTCAGATGATCCTTCGCAAATAAAGTTATACAATTTCTTCAAAGTCAAACACATGTGATCTGTTGTTCAAGCTTCCCATCTCTTCCTCCTGACCACTAACTACTGAAAGGAGATACCTCCATTTCAGTTAAGTCCCCATCCACTAGAGCAAACAACTTTATAATTTGTAAATAATACACTTTCCGGAATACGACACCTCCTTCACTACTCCGTTAGTGTTGAGTCTCAGTCCCACTCAAATCCATTATACACATTAGAAGAATGGGTCAACACACACCTAATTCCTTCTATACCGAAAACTTAATTTATAATTATCCCAACATCTTATCTTTCCATCTCCCCTCTCATTCACTACACTCACAATTTTATGAGTGAACCTCTACTTTGCATAGTTAAATTTAAGTTGCTTTTGAAAATAGTAACTACTAGGAGAAATAAATGTAACGAGCTGATGGTAAGTAAATTTTTGGTACAAAATTAAGTTACTGGCTTACACTCGCAGACTGGCAGGTATCCTTACATTTCAAGTCCATTATAATGTTGGCTGTGAGACAGACTGAGGTGGCTGCAGCTTCTAATGACTTCCTTCTATTTCAATCAATGAAAGCAACACGTTATAGATCATCAAAAGCTGAAATGGATATACTGAATGGTATAATACATCGAAATACGTATTTCAATAGATCTGAGTTACAAGCAATTGCGTATATTTATTTTTTACTCCCAGTGAGTTAAAATAGCGGAAAATAAGAAATACCATCTCTGGGACGGAATTTAAGTTCTTTCTTCTAGCAATACGTAACTGAACGAAGTACATCAATTCATTTCTTCTTATTTTTTGGTTAACCCTGATTTTCGATAACCGACCCTGGTCAGAATTAATCTGACTTAACGAAGTGCGACTGTATATATATATATATATCCATGTGTTATATATATAACTATATATATATATATATATATATATATATATAGGTGTGTGTGTGTAAGTGAGCATCACTATATTCGTATACACTTGCATTTTAAAAGGTATTAATATCATTACATAGCCATTGTGCTTGTATATTAGTTTTTAGAGATGAATATGTTTGAAAAAAGTAATAAAGTCGAGACAGTAAAACGTACTGTTCGTTTCTGAAAGACAGTAAAGCATACTGCAGGAATAAGAATTTTTTAAAATTACATTTGATAGTTTTCTAAGCTTGTAAAAGCAAGATATATACATTCTCAAAAAATCGGGAAACGAACTTAATTTCTCTTGCTTTTCCTTCAAGCATGTTAACTGCTCTCAATCTGAGAGAGCTTTCACCATTCAGATTATACTAAATGTAAATTAGAAGAATAAAATGCAAGTTGCAAAAGTAATAACTTTAATCCAAATACATACTTGGTTTATTAGAGTTTACTTCCAAATTGAGATTAGAATAACACAAGTAGATGAGATCGCTTCCATGTGTATTCTAATCTCTTTTAATATATTATGCAGTCAATCCTTCTAATGCAAGATGGCATCTCTTTTCTCGACTTCAGAGCGAGAAAAATAAAACTAGAAAATGAATTTCTTATTATTTCTCATCTAAATGCGTCAGTCTCGGAAAATGAATATAGGATTACGTAAAGATATAGAATCGTACACTATTAGCAGGCAGGGAAAATATTGTGAATTACATGAGCGATCTTGTATATGGCTCTCAAACGCTTTCTTTCAATAAAATTTGGAACGCAAGCTATTTAAGTCATTCTCTACTTTTTCCTTCAATGCAATGAGAAATTTCTTTTTTCGAAGTTAGATATTACTTATAATTAACTTAATTAATTAATCTTTGATTATCATTATTTAGTTCCCTTTTAACCATTAGCATGGATATCTGTTTTGTCAATCTGCGATGAGAATGGATAAAGATGTTATTAATAAAGTCTCATTTCTTTGGCGTTTTCCATTCTTTGTCTCATTCATGTTTACTTGTATTTAGAAATATATATATATATATATATACATATATATACATATACATATATATATATATATATATATATATATACATATATATACATACATATATATATACATACATATACATACATATACATACATATATATATATTTGTGTGTGTGAGCATAAAATTGTCTTTCATATTTAAATCTTATTCAAACTAATTATATTAAAATGAATCCTAATTATGAAGAAAAAAAACTAAAAGCTATTGATAGTAAAATTTATAATAACATTTACGATAACTCCCATATGAACAAAATACATTTTTGGAATAGTAAAATCGACAATTTAACTTTCAGGAATATTATTTTTAATTATATCAAATGTAATAAAAATTTGGTTACAATAAATTATATATTTTTTGCTAATTTTATTACACTTTAGCAAAGAGTTTTTTCAAGCTAGGTAATTCTCCTATAAATTTTTAAAATATTATTTAAAGTACGAAAATTATTAGTAGGAAAATTAATATTTTTTTAAAAGTAAAACAAAGTACTTTATGCATTTTCTTTAATAAAAATATCGTTTTAAATAGTTAATTTTAATTTTGTATAGTGATATTCCCCCCCCCTTTTTACAGTATTATATTTTTAATTCTGCTTTTGAAATATAGATGGCGATATTAGCATTACTTTTAAAATTTATAAATATTTTTCAAAAATCAATTATTAAAAATTAATGTAGAATTTTTTCACTTATAATTTGCTGTGTTATTAAAGTAACATCTCTAACAACTCAAAGTAGGAATCTACATTTGTTCGCTATTCATATATGATGCTTGATGGATTACAATGAAAGCTTTTGTAATAATATAATTTATTTCTCAATTCTTTGATAAGTTCTTTTTTGTGTTTTTGCTTTAAGTAATTTAGATATGATGATGGTATTGTTTATTTTGGAGATTTAATTCTGTTTTGTATTTTTTTTTTTTTTTTCGATTTTTGGTCATTACCTTTTTTAGTTATAAAGTAATTGCTGACTGGGATGGATTTGATCTCATGAAGAGAATTTAATTACAAATCACAGTCCCAAGCATGAGCAGCCTTATTTATTACTCTATAACTTGGCTTTATTTCATTCCTATCTCAGTTGGCTCCAATATTCATAATTTTTTACTTTTGAATTAGTTTTTCCACTCTTTTGAGGGCTCATTCAATTGCATTTATAACTCTAATTGTTTCTTTTAGTATAATAATGAATTTTTTTAAAATCAGTTACTGTTATATGTACACAAATAATTGGTTTTATCATCATGACTTTGTAACTGATTTTACAGCTATTTTTGTCCAACTAGTAACATAATACTTGATTTCTTCATATTCTCAAAATTTTTAATTTTCCTACAACGAATTTTATATTATGAGTCAGATATTTAGTCTATTAGTTTATTTCCAATATTATTATGTACTTATATATTTACTTTTTTATACTATTTGTAAGAGGAATTAGATAAAGTTTTAATTATTTCTATAAAAGAAATAAGTGAAATACATTGATAAAATTTATTCTGCATATTAATTGATCCATATGCACATAATGTTGAAAATAATAGCTATTAATGTTACTTTGTTTGGTTTCAGTATATCCCTTCGAGCACGCACGATTACACATACACTTGTGTGTGTAAAAAGTTTTTAGTTGCATAAACAAACAATATCAATCTCATTAGAACAAAAATTGTTGTATAGTTAGTAGTATTTCTGTTATTTATCCATTATATGTTTCTTTTAATGACTTCTTTGTTTATTTTCCCTTAAACGCAAAATCATTATCTCTCAGTGTCTTACGGTGAGTAAATACATTTTTTCCCGATCGAAACACAAAATAACTTTTTTGAGATTCAGGCTCTGTAAAATTTTCAATTGTTAATTAAAACTAAGCTGTAGAACGTAAAAGAACCGAAATATTTGAAGGAAGAGAACTATAATTGGGTATTTTGAAAATACAGAATTCAAAATAATTTATTTTTCAAATTCGGTGGAAACCAAAAGTTAAGCGCTACTGCATCCGTATTCGACAAAGATATAGTCATATATTCTCCAATATTTCGTCACCACCAAAACAAAATCTTTTTGAAACCTAAGCCCTCACAATCTCAAGCACCCCTCCACCCTTCATGATAACGAGCGGAAACACATGAATAAAAATGGCCTCGTCGAAAATTGGGGATGGTGAGGAGTACGATCAAACGAGATTTGTGAGTTCGGGGGTGAAGGGGGAATTAAATCATGCTGGCGAACGAAAACAGTAATTGGACTTGTCCATAGACACATGGGGGGTTGGGGGAATAGTAAGGAAGATAAATGAACCTTCGAGCACAATGTGTGGGGTGGACCGGAAAAAAGAATGCATACAGGGGTGGCCGCAAGTGGGACCACACGTGCTAATCCCTCGACCCCACAATGGGGTGGGGATGAAAGGTGGGTCTGGAACTTGCTCTATGCTTTGTTTACTCTATTAATGCTAGGAAATATAAAGAGAGAATGTGATGGTGAATCGTTAACTGCGAAATATTGCATCAATATATTTTTCTTTATTCTATAGAAAGGACGATTTTACATGAAAATCAAGCGACATTTTTAGGGGAATAAAAATACACAGATACTCTATGGATGTGAATTTTGTGTTTATTGAATAAAATTGAAAATTTATTTAGATACTGTTTGAAAATAGATTTTACGCAGGAAAGGGGATATGTAAATTAATTTCTTAAGTGGGGGAAACTGATATGGCTATTGTTCCTTATCTAGTTGAATAATTTTCAAGTTACGTAAGAAAAATTAAAATTAATTTGTTATATTTTTGGAATTTAAGCAAAAATATCTTGAAGTGTGGGAAGAAAAGATTTTCTTTTCTTTTTCTATCTGTGTTTTTAAGATCTCGGTCACTAAGTTAACACCAGTGGTTCCTATTGCACTTGGAAACAATTGGATCTCAAGGGTTTCATGAGAATGTCGAGGAAGTTAGAAGAATGAGGTATAAATTTAGATGTCTTCTTCGTCATATGATCATTGTTTAAGTTAATGAGGTCAGCCGTCAATGATTGATTGCTCATTGACATCGCTCTTAGAAGCAAAATGAGGGCTATTGATGTCGGTCATCATAATTTTGAGCCTTGGTCAAGTGAGGATGACAACACCTGAGTTGGCATAAATCAAGGAACATCCACACTACTCCAGAAGGAGGACTTGGGACTTCAACAGATTTTACGTGCATCAGCCTTACCACATTGTGGGTCTTTAATAGCATCACAGCTCGAATTCGCGACTTGACGCCGATACTTGAACTCGTCGGCCGCGAGTTCGCTACCATGACTACTAGGCTACCATGAAAAGGGCAACGAGATTGGTCGCCAATAGCACATGTTAGGTGTAAAGGAAAGTTAATTGAAAATAAAACATCAATACCTTTGGATTTCTTTTGATAAATGTTTGCTTTTTTTCCTATAGAATTCAGACTTTCTTCTATAAACATTTACATTCATAAAAGTAAGAAACGATGTGAAATGTTAGTTAGAGATCAACACGAAGGCAGCTCAATTAGTATCCATGTTAGGGATGAGAAATGGGAACAAGTTATCTTACTGTAGTATTATTCATTAAATGTTTTTCCTTTTACAATGAAATTTATGAGTATGATGCTTTTCGCATCCCGAAATGTCATTACCATAATTTTTACAGCTGTTTGGTCTTCTACGACATCGATTAAATAGAAGCAATGTATTGCTTTGATGGTTGCTTGGTGTTCGGTGTCTGAATTTATGTCTCATCATTACCATAACCTTTCCGTCCAACGAGTTATCTTCTATGGAGCAGACTGACCGGAAGCAATCCATTGTATTGACGGTTGCTTGTTTTTTGATGAATCCAGATCTCATCGATGGTGACGCAAATTTATGACGACAGCTCAAACAGGCCAGTAATCAAAACAAACTTAGGAATCAGTGTTAAATTTGATTTAGAGCCGTTTAAGTAATGATTGTACACAATGGTAACACTAATATATCTTTACAACACCATCTGTCTTAAACTATAGATATTTTTTCAACCATTCTCGTATATGCATGCTGGATATCAAGAGGACCAATAATAATCACTAGTTTAGGTCGGAAGGCTCATTTTTGGCGACATTCGAGTTAAGGATTTGTCCAATAAGTATCGGTACTGAAGTCATAAAATGAAATTTATTACAGATATATGTACAGTAAGTAGTAATAATTTTCCAAATATGACATTCGTGCTTCGATACGCCACTGTCAGCGGATTTTCCAATATTCATACGTACACTAGAAATTGGTAACCACATGATAGCTTAGGCACTCCATCAAAACAGGTTGCATCATTCGTTTCGAAACCATGTACTTTCAAACACTTTTTAATCCTAAGGAACAAAAATTTGCGTTTCAACATCGATTATCATTGTATCCAAAAGATTTGTATCGGTATACATATATTCTAGCAGTTCACGACAAATTATCACAGGGTGTTCCTTCTGCTCGTATGACGAAGTATTAGGCTCACATTTCACACTCATATTTTTCATTCCAAATTATTGGCAATAACTGAATGTACAGAGAACATCGTTAAATTCCCGTCATCATCAAGGCAAAACATATTGTCTCACAGTTAAAAAGGTTTGCAATCGGTTCAACATGTTCATTATTTAGTCGATATCCATGTCCAGCCATTGTTCATCTCGAGTTTCCTGCCCATCATTATATTCTTGTGCCACTCAATAATACAAGATAGACGTGGGCTGTCTGTGTAAACCTTGAGGATCATATTGAAAGTCTATGCAGAAGATCACGTTAGTTTCATTTGAAATATTTTATGGTGCACTATTGCTCGATGGCGCCATTTTCATTCTTGAACTTCCTTCCATCTCTAAATTGCGGCAAACTTATGAGATGCGCATTCCACGATTTGTGGTAGCTGACATGCTCTTGGACATACATTTTGGCTTCTTATCCATTCTATGAGACGCACTATTCTTTTACAGCCGGAAGAAATCAATTCGATACTGTTGAATCAAACTCTGTAAATCCGCACAATGCCTCAATAGGTAAGGAAAGCTGGAGACAATTATTTATCTGAGTTTGAGTCTCCTCAGTAGTTTGTTGTGAAATGTGAGTAGTAACTGCACTCAGTGTTCTTATTTGACAAAAAGTAGGATGCTTGGTTCTAATAGTTCTGTGTAAATTTAGAAAGTCTGATTCAAAATCTAACTGAATTATAACTCAGTGATAGAATAGTCTATGATGCTGGTGATCATTTCAAAACTGATCGGTGAACTTTCGTCAAGCTCGTGCGGGTTCAATCCTTAAGGCACCTACTGCGGTGGAGCTGATGCACGTTAACTTTGTCGCAGCCTCAAGTTTTCTCCATTGGTCCGTATAAAGCTTGTGAGGGTTTCCACGTCAGATTAGCTCTTGTCCATTTGACTGGCTCAGACATTATGAGGCCCTCATCAATAACCCTCAAGTTTTTAAATACAACGCTAATAAAAATAAATCTTGGGGAATCATGGAATTTAGGGGATTAAATATTGCTTAACCATCTCGACATTAGTCCATATTACTGATTATAATTTATACTGATAGCAAACTAGGGACTCAAACAGCAAAAACCGCTTAACCTTCCATTGTGTTAAAGTGATCAATTGTACCTTTAGGTAGTTTTATACTCCTTTAGTGAATCTACTCATAAAACCAACTCATCCAAAGGAATCGCACTCACCAAAACATAATCTTCTGTATCTCCATTGCTTCCAACAATTGTACTACATTGTATTGCTCTGTAGAAATATGTAAACTGTAAGTAATTTTATGCAACATTTCAAATGTTCAGGCTAAAGTTGTTCATCATGATAGGTGCATGACTGTGTGTACGCTGGAACATTGACACTACAGTACACCTTCTATTTATGAAAGAGAATTGTGCTGATTGATTCGGCATAATTTAGTGAATTTTTTTGAAAGAAACAACCATTTACAAAAAAATATTCTAAACCAGGTCTTTGACCTGTCGTGTGGAACCCCTAAGGTTCCTGAATTGTGACAGGGATCTGCAAGTGATCGTTATATGCGTAAACTAAAGAGCAAAATTTTAGTAAAATTTTAATTTTTATAAAATATCAAATTCTAAAGACAGTTGTTGTAAAAATAAATATACTTTAAATACTGGTATGATAAGTAAAATCTTAATTTCATAAAATTCAAGTGCTTCTATTACATTTATCGAGAAACATTAGGTCACATTAGTCTCCACTTTGTCAATATGCATCTATAATGATATATCGACCGCACCCAGTTGAAACTAAATTTTAGTCAAGTTGATACTATGCATTTTAACTGACATTAGAGAAGAATATCCTGAAATTACTGAAAGAACTTTGAAACATCTAATGTGATATGTTTCAACATATGTATGCGAAAAAGCTTTCTCTGTGTATTTTTCAACAAAAACAAAATACAGAAATAGATTAGATGCTGAAGAGGACATTAGGTTGCGTATTTCAACAATCATTTAAGGCGTTAAAATACTTTGCAATAAAAAAAAACAATTACTTTCAAACCATTAAATTTTTTTCTTTTTATGAATTTGTTATAACTTAAAATATTGTTACTTTTATTTATTATTGATGGAATACATTTTAGAAAACAAACAAAAAAAAACGACATTAGCTACCTTTCTATTTATTATCTTATTAAGGTATTTGTAATGTGATAAAATAAATTAAAATGCAGTAATAATTTTGTAAATATGAGCAAGATAAATCTTTAATATCCCGTTTTTTCTGCTCTTTGATTAATAGGTTCCTTCAAGAAAACAGGAAGCTCAAAAGGTTTCCCAAAGTGTTAAAGAATGAATATATATACCCCTTGCTTTAAATTAAGTACAATTAAAGTAACTCTAAAGGCAAGTACTTTGGGAAGAAAAATAGTTATTATTGTTACATAAAATGTTAATATTTTTTTTTTAAAAATTTGAATTAATATTATTCTTCCAGACTTATACTTGTAATTTAACTTTAATCTTTTATTAACTAAATATTAATAGTGCAAGTATAACATAAATTTTTTTGAACACAATATGAGTGACTCAAAAAGATATAAAAATCATAGTAATGAAAGTTTATAAAAAATGCAGTATTATAGCCAACAAACAAAATAGTAATTCTGTGGTTGAATTCACAATATGTAATGGAGAACTATGCAAAAAAATCCATGCATTAGAAAAATATGATAGTAAGAATTAAAATTTAAGTAAATTTAAAATATAAGAGACAATTATACCTTATGTTATTTTAAAAATGCATATAATTGGACGGAGGATGTTCATCTTTTTGCAATCTAACCACCATATCAAATAAAATTCCATTCGTAAAAAATATTTGGTCAGCTTGTGTAGAAATATCAAATGAGATAAAAATTTGATCATCTATCATTTGCCCTCTCAGTGTAAAACTCATTGGATAAAATCATTTCGATTCTTTTTATAATGAATAAGTGCATTAAACGAAATATATTGCTAACTAATGTGTTAAAGTTTCTCTTACTTTTTCCACTAAAAAACTGATTGATTTACTCTAATTTGAAAAATGCTGTTTTGAATGTGAAATCGTGCTAATCCTTTGTCTTTTAGTCTTAAGTGGAATTCTTTTACACTTTGTTTTTTTTTATATTATAGGCATTATTTTGCTGCGCTTGATTTATTTTTCTATTCTTTTTCTTTTCTATCCTCATTTCTATTATTTTTATGCTTTCATCTAAAAGATTATAGTAGAATGAAAAAAATAAATAAGGAAATTTTTTTCTTCAAATTACGCATTTGCGTGTTTATGAGAAGTTGTTTCTTAATCCTATTTAATCCTTGATGAGTAGCGTTTGAATATTCTATTTTTGGAATAATCTCGTTTATTTTCTTATTCCTGCCCTTAGTTTGTTGATACAACGGCTTACTTGGAAGTTTTCTCGCTATGTATTCATTTCTTTATTAAAGTACAGCGGGAGTTATTTGTTATTTTAAGAAACTTTTGCTGATATTTTCGGGGCTTAGTATTACCATACAGAAATACAATTTTTGAATGAATTTATAGATAATGTTTCAAGATTGGAAATATTTATAGCTTTAAGTTCCAAGGCTTGCTTTTGCATTTAGTTACTTTATTTTTGATGTATGATTTAATTTTGTTCCATCGAATTTTACTTATTTCAGTGAGTCCATGCTTATTCTTGAAGTTATTGATACAAATATAAGGATGAATAAAAACGTACCAGTGTTGGACGACAGGTGTCGTTGTTTTGGAAAATAAGTGCTGAAATTTTCTGCTGCCATCTGTTAAGCGAAGTTAAAATAACTATGACACTAATTTATTGGTTAGATTTTATGTCGCAATCATTTGTTTCGAATCAAATTTAATCAGAGTGAGAGAGTTGTAGAGTCGTGAAGAGTTGTAGTTGCCGTTTCGCGTCGAACTGTTCGTGGATGAATCATTACACACGAGAAACCAAGAGAAAATAAAAATACAATGAGTTACGTCAGATGAATCTGCTCCAAAGAAGGTAAAGACAGTCTCTTTGTCCAAATTTTGGGATGCTCAGGCCATTTTTCTCATGGACATTATAGAAAAATTTAAAAAGATAGACACCACAATAGTGAGTTAGCCCATTCTCATATAGAGACATATAATCAGTAAGTCCTCACCCCTCTCTGGGTACTGGGCCTTCCCATATAACATGAACATGGTTCGGGCACTTGATTTTATAGAAGGATAGAGATAAAACTATTTTTGTAGCTTATAGAATAATTTAGAAATAAATTTAATTTATGAAAAGTTTTATTCTTTTAATAAAAAATAAGATATTATATATATTAAAATAATATGTATAAAATTCGGAATAGTATGATTTGATGTTTATGTATATTAAAATCGTTAGGTCGGGATAACTTTAATAGAAAAAAATATCGAATAAAATTATTTACTTTAGCCCTCAGAAAGAAATCTAGTAGGCAACAATGATTTACTTCTTTTCTTTTAAGGCTCTACGCATATCTCAATTGAAACTTCATACCTATTCACTCATTCTTACTCACTATGATAAGAATAACCCCAGTTTGTGATCTCGTTTGCTTGAAAACTGCTTTATACTTATTCATCTTTTGTTATAGATTTTTTTACTTATATTATTATTAGATATTTATATTAATAAGCTATGTAGTTAATAAATAAAATAATTATATTAAATAATAACAGTAGTATGTAATGATTTAATAGCAATACTATCTTTATAGTGAAATTTATGTTATTGTTTATCAGAGGATTTTTAAACAAAAGAGTTTGCGCGTGCAATATATTTTGGTAGTCTGCTTTTAAATTGTTTTTATGATATTTACTATCGAGAAGCATTCTTAAGTGAGAAAATTTAAAAAAAAAGATTTATAAAGAAATCTATTAGTAAGGGCAAACATTTATCAAATCCAGGCAATGCCCGACCAGGGAACTCTGACTATTGGTCAATCCATATACATTTCTAATACGGGTATTTGGGTAGGCCAACTGCGGTGGGGACCGTGTTAATTAGGGTGACCTACACAACAGGTAAATGGGTGGGCCACCTAATTTTCTATTTCTAATATGGGTATTTTCTGAATCACTCTCATAGGTAAATAACCGAAATGAACTGCATTTCAATAGCAGTTATGTGGTCGTGGTAGTCTTGTGGCAACTGCTAGCGCGCGTTAGTCTAGTGGACGAAAACTGCGAGTTGCGGCCTGTTTTTTCTTATCGAGTCTTGGGTTCGAGCCTTGAGGTCACTAACGACCCACTTTGAGCCGGGGCTGATGCTCGTTAATTCCTTCACGGCTCAAAGTCCTCTCATTGGCGTGGTATGGAAGTTAGGAAAGGAAGCTGCTAGCTCAGGTGTCATCCTTGTCACTTGACAGAGATTAAAGATTAAGAGGTCCGTCGCAATCATCCCTTGTAAAAAGCAAATACTTTGCCAAGTGCTTCATTTCTGAATATTTCAATTTTCCTTTTTGTGTGCCTTATTTATACCACAGGTGTGTCCAGCTGTCACCAACACTTGGACTGTGGACGTGAATCATTGCATCTGCATCTCTTACTAGCCCAATATCGTGATGTCAATGAAATGCAGATTGATATGCATTCCAAACAAAAAAAGAAAAATTGGAAATATTAGAACTATGACGTCACATTCTGTAAACACACTGTTATCTTTTATTTTCTTTTGAATTTTGAAATTATTCCTTATCCTTTGCTCTAACAAGTACTGTTATATCTTACTTTTTATTGCTGTAAAATAATTTCTTTATGCCAATAAATTCTGAGAGTGTGTGTGGGGTGGGTTGAGGGTGATGGTCTTTCGGAGTGCTCGTTTGTATCTCCAAACATTTTGGGTGCGCTCCTTCCATTCTGCAAATAACCTTTGAGCTGTTTCTAGTGCGACGTTAATAAAACTAGTCAATAGCAGTTGTTAAGAGCGATATAGTTATATGTTGTAAATTGCTCTACCTAAAGAAGGAATATCGACAGTCTTTGTCCTGCCACAAAGCAGTTCTTGAGTTCGTTCGGTTGAAAAATCATCCACTCTCGTTCTTGATCTAGCACCTTCAGAGTTTGATCTTTTTTACTTTTCCGAAGTTGTTTATGAGGGTAAAAAGATTTTCAACCCACGTTAAATTCAAGAGTAACATCAAACAACAGGCTAAAGAGGTTATGGAATATTTTTTTGAGGACATATAAGGAAGTCCTTCCCTAGACTCACAAAGTATATAGCGAAAATAAGTGACTAAAAATAGTGTTTAATGTTCATTAATGAGTTTGTCAGTTTTTCGAAATATTTTACCTATTCGATTCTTATGAATTTGAATGCTCCTTCTTTCTGGGCAAATTTCGTAATAAGAGGTGCCATCCATTAAAAAGCAACTATTATATATTAATATCTATAGCTTGAAATTATGAGATCATTAACAAATAAATCTATATGACTTCGGGCTATTCACGATTTTCTCTTCACAAACCTCGGGGACTTTATGGTAATTTGAATTGCTTAAAATTGCAAATTATTCTCAACCAAAGTGAAACGTGATTAGGTGAATTAGATGAAGATAGAAGTGAAACGAATTAGAGATAGTGATATAATATATATATATATATATATATATATAAACGAAATAGAATTGAATGTAAAATAAGGAGAGATAGAGGATAACATTAAGCTGAAAGTTATTAGTAAATCAGATTAAAATATTATAATTAATCGTTTGGATTGAAGAAATTCTCAGTTTATGATGCGAAGCTACTGTTAGTGAGAATTGCAGAAATCAGAACGAGTAATTTGGTAAGTTAAGATCTCATTTTTAAATCATAATATTGGTTTGGTAAGTTAATTGGAATTCGAGAGAGAGCTATACTTTATCTACGCCTCAGTGATAATAAAGTATTTTATTTTGCTCTTGCGTATTTTAATTGAAGTCAAGTATTTATTGGCTTTAATTGGACTGAAAAATGTCGGTAGAATTAAATAATGATTGTCGGTCGTTATATAGCTCAAAAAAGATTTGTTAATTTAATTAACAAACAATGGTAAATATTTAAGTTTATTTGTTGAATAAAATTTAAAATAATGTGATAATGCCATCTTTTAAAAAAAATTGTAACCATTTAATAACTCCTGACTAAGTCTATTATACTTCTTTAATTATTTACATGGATTCGTTAATTAATAATTACTCCACCTGGGGGGAAATGTTTGTGGAAAGGTAACAAAGTATCGATTAGCTTGAAATGATAAATTCAAGTAGTGCAAAGAGCTTTAAATAAATGATCCTTTTTTTTACAAACTTAAGGCACATATTGATCAAAATGTTTCAGGAGTTATAAAATGATTTTTGACACGCAAACTCTATGAATATGTTGTTAGTTTGCTTAACATTTTATTCCCATTGCAGTTTGTTCAATATCCAATATTCTTTCTTCATTCTCCATCTAATTTATTGCCAACAAGTTTTGCAACTATTTGGGTTAAGATATTTAAACGCTGTTGTGTGTATTGTCTTTATAGTTTTGAATTTTCAGTTTGAAGTGATCATTTATATATTATATGAGCATAAAAATATTCTAGCTTTCTTAAACAAATAACTTTTCATGTCAAAGAAAACAGATTCGATTTTAAAAAGGTTAGAATTTTAGTTGTTTCGTAATTTTATTTGTTTTAATATTTTAGTGTTTACTACCAGTTGTAAAAGTCTTTCATTAATGCATTCAAATCATTCTTATTTTTGATAGAAATATATTTTAAAAGAAAAATAATTAAAATTAAGGTAGTTTTAAAACGATTATGGATAGATCATGGACATAAAGTTTTGGATATTTCCGAAGAATTGGTAGTCGTAAAGACATTATTTAGCTGTACAATGTTTTTTATAATATTGATGTAATTTTTTTTGTTGAGATTGCATGCAATAGAATTAATTCACATCTATCTCAATTCCAGATCAATTCTATTGCAGATCAATAACGAATTTAAAGACAACCTAAAAATCAAACTTTTAGATTTGTATCAAATTCGGGGTCTTTAATAAATTATTCTGTGAACCAAATCAAAAGCAAATATTCCATTTTAATGGGTTCCCTTTAACACACATTATAACTTTGTCTGTTTCAAAACTTTAAAAGATTTTTTCTCACATTTTAAAGCTCTCAATTGAGATGAAGTTTTCTATACACGATTGTTTTCGATGAAAATATTATAATTTAATTATAATTAATAAAACTTAGTCGATTAAAATTAATTATTGAAAGATTTAAATTTTTCGCCAAATTTCTCGCCAAGTCGCCAAATTGTCGGCAATTCCGTCGTTTAATAATTTAAAGTTTGCTTTAATTTTAATTACTTGTAACTGATTTAATATTCAATTTAATAATTTATCTGTTGTGTTAATTTTAATTACATTTAGCTTAAACATATTCAATTTAAAAACACAATTTATCATTTGCTTTAATTTTAATTATATGTAACTTAATTGATTGATATAATGCTTAATTGAGCTAAAAATGTATGCATATTTTTTTTAAATGATTAATTTGATAAACGTCAAATAATAAAATAAATAATTGAAAATTTTGACTCAATGTTTCCTTTAGCTCTTAAAATTTAACATATAAAAATTATGTTAAGCTAAGTGGGAAGTTTGAAACAAAAATCTCATTTTTTACCGGTATTATTAAAAAAAATTTTTCTTTTGTTGCGGGCCTTTTAGACCAAATATAGAAATTATAGTCGCTTTTAAATTTTCAGTTATCATCAGTTTTCATTACTGTCAAAAATACAAATGAGAAAAATATAGGGTGAACAGCATTTTATGCATATTCCATTAAAATGCAAGGAATTAAAATACATTTAAGTGCAATTCATAATTTCTCTTGAATTAAAAAAAAAAGCGTGCATAAAATACCTAGAACTTTTATTTCCATCATTGAAAAAGTATTAACAAATTTTTTAAGAAAATAAACAATCCATGTTGCGTACCAAATCTGCAAAGACTTTGTAGCCCACCAGTTTGGAATGCTGATTTGGAAAAATTAGGTCGTGGTTTATGAGCCGCAAGTCGTTAGGGGTGCACGAAAAGAAAACAGTTGTGGCGGCCACAAAACTAAAAAAAAAGAGCAAAAGATTTTTAAAAAGTAGGTAGAGGTTTTTATTAAGGTTGTCAGTTGTCACAATGTCGATTTCTGAAGTGGAGAAATACCTGAAGTTCGCATCTCATACCGTTCTGACATATTTCAACGGTGGAATGCTGAACATAAGAAAATTTTAGGGTTCGTTGTGGTGATAAATGCAACAAACTTTCTAAAAATGTTATACAAGGCGTGACAATTAAATAACCGGGCTGCGCATGCCCTAGTTATTGGGCTCGGTGTGGAGCAGTGGAAATGAAATGTAGTGGACCTTGATGCTTCTGGTGCTGGTGTCACGTTATTTCGTCCCTCTATCTCGTTCAATTTGTTATTCATCCCTGTTTAAGTAAGATGTCGTGTCGAACTGCTGCGATCATGATGAGCTTAAAAATTGAGAAGCGCATAAATTTTAAATACAAAAAACTCCAACTGCATGTTTTTAATTGTTAAAGGAAACGTTTGGAGATAATTGCGTGTCACGTAGTCAAATTTTTGAATGGCTCAAACGATTTTCGGAATGCCGGGAGATTGTTGAAGATGTTGAAAGTTCTGGTCGACCTGTGACATCAAGAACTGATGAAAACATTAAAAAAAATAATTGAAATTCTTCATTAAGACCGACGTTTGTGTGTTCGAATGATGCCAGATATTACGAACATAGACAAAGAGACAATAAGAAAAATTTTGAACGGGGATTTGCATAAGACGACAGTTTGTGCAAAACTAGTACCAAAAAATCAAGCACCAAGACAACGCGCTCTCTATGAAAAAGTTCTTGGTGGACAAACGCATTACTGTGCTCGAGAATCCACTGTACTCGCCAAATTTTGCACCATGCGACTTCTGCCTGTTTCCAATAGAGAAAAGTGCATTGAAGAGAACACATTTTAAGATTTAGAAGAGGTGAAGGCAGAAACTTCAGACTTACTGAAAAATGCGATACCTAATAACCTGTAACACTGATTTGTACAGTGGAAAACACATATGCAGCGATGTATTGATAGGGAAGGTGAGTATGTTAAAGGAGACTGAAAGATATTTGTGTAAAGTTTTCAATAAAGCTAATTTTTAAGACTAATCCTGTTATTTAATTGTCACACCTAGTATTGTATTTCTAGTCATTTGATGGTACGGAACTTGTTGAAAGGGTAGTTGTTTTATATAATTTCTCAAAAAGATAAGTATAGGAAAAGGGGGGGGGAGACGCGAACTGTGTGAAAACAGGTTAGGAACCACTGAACTAGAATGGTGCATGTATGGAAGTTTTTGTTCCTCATTTTATATTATTAAAATGTGGCCGAAGTAGTAATTTATTAGTCAGGACCTGGACTCTAGACCGGCGTTGTTTTTGTCCAGTTGTGGTTTCGAGCCCTGACGCCTTTAAAAAAATACCGTGTAGTGGGGTGGATGCATTCTAAATCTGTTCGAGATCCTAAGTACTACCCTTGGCGGCGTGGTGTAGAAGTTCGGAGAGGGAGGTTCCAGATCAGGAGTAGTCCAAGTAATTTTAACGAGGCACAAAGTTACGAGGACCATTGTCAATAGTCCTCGTTTTGCTTTTCAGTGCTGCGTTGATAAAACAATCATATGAAATCAAATCAAATCCTTCTTACTAAGCTTTCAGATACTCCTTATTAACAGAGCAAATAATAGTCATTAAATTAATGAAAGATATTACTGCATTTGCCAAAGCATTTTTTTTCTTTGTTTTAAAATGCTTAAATTTATGTTTTTTAATTTTCTAATTTTCCTTCAGGAAGTAAGTAGTAATTTGTGCAAAAGAACAGTAATTATCTATGAAATATATCCCTTCAATAAGGAATTTCTGCTTTCTTTTAGCAACATTTTTTTTTTACCTTTTGTTTTAAATAGAATGTCACTCTTCTATATCTCAGCTTTTAGTCTCAATAAGAGTCTTTAAAACAAGGTTTTTATTTCGTAAGAGGTTGGTTAAAAATACTTGTAATTGAAGACAGATAGGATCATTAAGGTAAATTGTTGTTATCCTTGCACATAAATTGACATCTGTTGAATGGAGCCAAAAAAATTGCCGTTGATTCATCATTTAATTCTGATTTAAGAATCATTAGCTGACAAATCAAAATTTTATTGCAGCCACGTCGAGTTTCCGACGTCATTTTGCATCGAACTATCACGGTTGGTGAGACCTAGATTCATCATTATGCACTGGATATTAAGCAAAGATAAAAAAAAAAAAAGACGGGTTGATTTTGGTGAATTTCTCCAAAATAGACGGAGATGGTCTCCTCGGGTGGAAAAATTATGACGAAAAAATTTTGAAGTGCGAAAACCATCATGATTACGGATACGAATAACTGAGAGATATTCTAGCTGTCTACGAGTAACTCAGACATGTCAATGATGTCTTCTAAAAACAAACCATTTTCGATGCTAAGAATAACATTTCCTGAAATTTCTAAGGACTTACTGAACGACCCACATGTTATATCGGCATTTTAAGTTAAAAATAAATATTGGTAGAGAAATTATTATTTTGCGAATGTATTTTGCTTTTCCATATTACTTCTGAAATTGATTGATTTATCGAAAATTGATTACATAGCTTCAAGCTGAAATTTTATTTAAGGATCCAATGGAGGAAAAGCAGCTTCGGAAGAAAAGAGAAGAGTTCTAGATGTAACAATGATTGCAAAAAATAGCTGTTTCTTTTTAAAAAAAATCATAATCCTTTTCTGATTTGCCCTTCCACTTTCCATTGTTTATCCCTTTTAAATTGCTTTGTTTCAAAGAAAATAAATTAAACTTTTTTTTTACATAAATCCCTTATTTTCCAAATAGAAATATTTACTGTTATGATTGCTATTAACTATATTATGTCGTGCATTGTATATTTGCTTGAAAATATTGGTCTTTTCTTTGATTATAAAAATAAAGTTGGTGGGAATAATTTACAATATAATTCTAGAATAATCCAGTTTAACAATCAAAAGCCTGTTACACCATTAAATAAATTATTTTCTTCATTTTTGTCTCAGAATAGAATTTTTTTTGGCTTTTCAGAATATATATATATACATATATATATTTCTCTTTGAATGCTGTTAGATAAGACTGATAATGTTCTTTTTTAAAATTTAATTCTGGCTTTTAAATACTTAGCTTATTTTTAAGTAACCTATATTTTTTATTATAACTTCTTAAGAAATATTTAAGTACAGAAAAAGAGTTTGAATTATTTTCTATCGGTATCAAATTTATATATAAATGTGTGTGTATGTATGTATATATATATATATATATAAATGTGTGTGTATGTATGTATATATATATATATATGCCTTTATTAATTTTATATATACAAAATCTATAACACGAAAAAGAAAATGACGCACCAAGAAGGAGTTGCCCAATTGTAATGAAATCTCGAATGCAAAATCATTTGGACCGAACATGCAAATGATTAAAATTTGGTGTCCAATGAATGAACAGCGGGAGCTACAGTGCATCGGAACTGCGTACTAAGTAGATGTATATAAGAAGCGATTCTTAATCTGACGGTCAATTTTTTTGTTTCATTGTGATTTAGGATTCATTTCAAAGATTGAAAAAATGCTTCGTCACAGGTTTCGAGCTCATTAAGAGCAACTAACAGATGATGCTAGCAAGAATGGGTGCACAGTGGCAGAAATCAGGGTCATGAATGTAGTGGTCAACCTAGTGCCACAGCATTTCGGGAGAGGGACAGAATGATTGTCAGATTAGTTGCCACAGCACCTGATTCATCGTTATCAACATTCAGAGGTACGACCCATCCAAGAGTGTCAACCATAACCATTCACAGATGGATAATAGTGCGAAATCTATGCTCGTTCCAACCTCACTTGCCACTCACGACGGCACATTGTCGATCCAGAATATAGTGGTGCTTGATTCGATCAGGTTGAAGAGATGCTTACTGAGGACGTATAGTATTTAGAGATGAATCCCACTTCCAACTGTGTCCGGACGATCTTCTAAGATGTGTCTGGAAACTCCCAGGGCAGCGTACTGATCCTGCTTTCCCTATTGCACGCCCCATAGGCCCTCAACCAGGAGTTATTGTCCGGGGTGCCATTGCCCTTGATAGCCGGACCCCTTTGGTTATCATTAGATACACACTTACAGCGCAGTGGTACGTCGACGGCAACCTGAGACCTGTTTTGCTACCGTTCCATTTGCAGTACCCTGACCTTATTTATCAGCAAGATAATGCTAGACCACATACGGCACGTGTTACTATGAACTATCTTACAGCTTTTCAAACAATTCCATGGACAGCCAGATCTCTCTCCAATCGAGTATTTCTGGGATATGATGGAAAAGCTACAGCATCTACCAGAGAATGTTGATGACCTAGCCCGACAATTGGAGCAAATTTGACAAGAAATACCCCAGGAGACCATCAGAGAGCTTTATCACTCCATGCCATGTTGTGTGGCAGCTCGCATCCAGGGAAGAGGTGGGTCAATACCTTATTGAGCTCGTTACCTTATAACTAAGTAACTTTGAAATAAATTATTCAATTTTTCTGAAATTTTAATCATTTCCTATTCTGTAAGTAATTTTCCTATCAGGCAATTTTTGTTTCCTCCGGACAACTCCTTCTTGATGCGTTTTTTTTTTGTTATGGAATATATATGCACAAATTAATATTATATAATTAATTATGAATTTATTTTATACCTTTAGTTTTCTACAAAGATAACTAAAGGTATTAAATAAATATATATATGCGCAAATTAATATTATTCTCATTTTTGAATCAAATTATTCAAAAATCAGTTTCAAACGTATCCATTTTAGAGACATGAAATAAGAATGGAGTAGCTAATTCTAGCATTGTCCCGTGTTTTTTTTTGTATGAAATCCATAAGTTTCAAGCTCTTCGCAATCAATAACCCTTTCACTACCGAATGGAAGAAAAAAGAAGTGCTTCCCTGAGCTCGCGGCTTTTTCCCGCTCATCCAGGCAGTTTTAGATATTGAGCTTAATTCGTAAAAACAATTCCTCTAAAATAGGCCATTCATTAGAACATTTTGATTTTCATTTAAATTGTATTAAAATTAATAAATACAAAAGAAAAAAAATTAACGAAAATTATACATTTTATGCAAAAAATTACTTAAAATCATATCTTTTTAAGAAAATACAATATATACTTCATTTAATACATAAATTTCATTGTATAATAACATACAATTACATGGAATATTAAGATATAAAAAAAAATCATTCTTATTTTGTTGTGCGGTATTTTATAAAACATTCTTCAATGTATGTTTCTTCAACGTCACGTCTTACTCTCAAACGCGAATTTGCTGCTTTTTTTTCCTTCAAAAAATCATCATTTGATGCTCCAGGCCCATCATCTAAATTACTAAACAGTGCAGATTTATCAGAATTTTTACTTAAATCACTGTCAGACGAGTCTCGCTTCTCTGTTAAATACTTTATTTTTGCTATGATTATTGCTATACAAAAAAACCCCGATCGAATGAAATAAACAACATCTACAAATAACGACTCTACTTCCCATTCGAACTCCTAACAAGAAAGAAAGAAATAAAAGCACACCAAAAGCACAAACGGGCCCTTTAAACCATTTCATGACATTTAAAGAGCTACGCCGCAACACATGGCTTTTGATTATATAAACAATTTCCCCCCTCCTGACAGCCAGAAGTGAAATCCAAGCAAAACCATCAAGGTCAACAATCTAAATATTCTATCTATATAGATTTCGCGATATTGTAACGCCATCTAGTAACACTTAAAAATTCAAATAAAACGTTCTCACCGAGCGTATCTGTAGCAGTTGGTCTGTAGCAGACACTCTCGGAGCGTATCAAATGTGATACGCTGGTCACAGGGGAGGAAACGCGAGCGTATCGCATGTGATACGTTGAGAGTGAACGGAATAAAGGTATAATAAGCTTCACCACTTTTCTGATGATTCATGGTTTCTATGTATAATGATGATTCCAGTTCTCGACAATGACAACTTGACTCAAAATGATGTTGGCATCTCGACAAGGCAACGAATAAATTTTGATTTGACACCAAATGACTGCTGAATCCAAACTAGCCTATAAATAAGGGTAACATTACTTTGGAAAACCATTTAATAGATTTCAGTACAGAATAATATCAACACTTTCACTTTGCAGACTCATCTAATGTGAAACACTGGCACTTTTTGAACCTCATATAAGACTTTTGTGCAAACATTTAAAATTGAACGTTTGTTAGTTAATTAATTGTCAAAAAAAAAAACTTTTGATGTATAATATATGGACTGTGTAACTTTAAAATTTGGTCTTTTTCTTTTTAAACACTTTATTCAGGTCTTACAAGTTCTTATGTTGGAGGAAGGACTGTGGATCATTTACAGAAGTATAATCACTCACTGTTACACTCAAACATTATCTTTAAGATGAAAAGTTTGACAAAATGAAATAATTAAAATCCCCACTACCTGAATAACTTCCCAATGTCAAGTAAGGAAAATGTGTGATTACGCAATTGGGTTATAATTTGTGACTGAGAAACTAAAAGAATGACGAATCAATTTTAAGATGTACCTCTAACAAATCCATGAACTCTTTCTTTTAAATGTTCGGATCTTCTTGAAGTTTTAGAATATTTTCTTAATAAAAGTGTACACCATTTCCCTAAAGTAAAAAGTAAAAAGTTAAAGCTGTGAAAAAATGAACATTTTGGTATAGAAATTTATATTTTTCTATATTTTTACATTTTCTAATAAAAGTTTAAATTTATTGTATCATTGTTTATTTAAGAAGTGTAATTGTATAATGTTACTTAACAATACGAAATATTTTTGTTTTTCTACACATATAAATTAAAATATGCAAAATTCAGAAATAAATATGCAAATTTCATTCAAGAGACTTAATATTTTTCCCTAGTAAGCAATCATACAATACTAATAAGTTTCGCATCCCTATTACTGGATATTTAACTTGTATAGTTTTGGACATGTCACATAAAATATTATTTAATATGAGCAGAAGCTAAACCAAACGTATGTTTAATGAAGTGCATGATTGTGCTTGCAGATCTTATTTCATAAGATCAACACAATCATGCATTTATTTATGTCAAGAAAATATATGATAAAAAATATTAAAACTGTAAGACATATTTCTTATATTTAGCTATAAATTTAACTAAATGCTACTGAAAATAACGAGATTCAGCTTAAACTCAGCATCAAAAAATCAACTGTTAGAAAAACCTATTACTAACAATAACTTAGATATAAGCTCATATAATATTGAAATATATATACTGCATTTAGAAAGAATTTCTCCAAGAGATTAATATGATAAACGAGCGAGACGTGTATTTTAAATTAAGAAGCAAAAATAATTTGTACGACGGCTTAAAATTCATAGAAGGATATCTAATTAAAGAAAGTATGTACGACGGCTTAAAATTCATAGAAGGATATCTAATTAAAGAAAGTACTTTTGGAAGATTAAATGTGAGGAAGAAATAAAGAATACATATGGGAACGGATATAATGTTTACAGTTAGTATACGAGAACAGAAATAACCTAGTTATATCTAGAAATCATAAGAAAGAAATAACTGGGAAATTATCAAAAACAACTCGACTAAAAGATGTAGTTTTTCGAGGAAAACTGTGAAAAATTAGAACGACTGTGCTGTGCGCAGTGAACAGTTTTAAAATAGTAGAAAGTAGTTAGAAAAGGCTGAGAACTCAACACCGTGATCATTAAATGATTATTGAATGTCAGGGACCTAAAATGGATCTATTATTCTCATAAGGAAAATGAGTCAATGGGTTTCGTTACAGATATGAGGTTTCGTGATTTTATGAAACGCATTTCACGTTGCGGGTAAAATATAGATACTTGGCTAAATTACGTAAAAAAAGTATTATATTTTTGTAAGTTATTTGTCAAATTCGGCAAAAGAGAAGATGATCGTATATCGTATTATCATAGATTTGTTTATTTTTAACAATGATAAGTTTCATTTGAAGTCTTAAAAAATGATTTTATTTTGATTAATAGATTGTTTATTTAGAAGCAACAAGAAGACTATTGGCAACGTGCCTCGTAATTCTGAAAATCAATCGAGTGACGAAGACGACACTTGAGTTGGCACTTCTCTATTCAAATTTTCCCGTCATCCTAAGATTAGGACGTTGAGCCCTGACAGATTCAACTTGCATCAGACCCACTCTTAGGCGAATCTTTACAGGGATTAGGACTCGAACTCACATATCGAAGGAAGCATAATAAGTCATTATTTCTCCTTGTCTTGCTTAAAAGTGTAATTCTAATAAGCAAACAATAAATTCAATTTGATCATTGATTTCTTGATTGATTGTTACATGGAACTGGTTATTTGATTGATGTTTTAATAACTTCACACTATGAAGCAACACAAAAGTTATTACGGACAGACTTCGTAATTTTGAGCCTAGGTCAAGAGACAATGATGACACGTGGGCTAGAATCTCACTCTCCAAGCTTCCACACCATGCCAAAGGTGAACTTGGAGCCACGATATGCTTAACATGCATCAGCCTCACTACACGACTGGTCTCATATTTTATCAGGTTTCGAAACCGCTACTTGACGGAAATAACGCCGTTGACGAGTTTGTGACTATTACTGCTAAGCTACCAAGGGTGCTTAATAAATGAATTCCATTACTTTCTTTTTTCAAGTTTCAATCTTAAATAGTCCTGAGTTGGTAACAAAACATGTGTAGATTAAAAGTATTACGGTTGATATCTTACCATACTCTTCCGGCCATTTTGATTTTGAGAACGCACTGTTGATCCTGAGGAGTTTCTACTACGGTCCTCAATTCTATTCCATCTATTTTAATGCAAACATAGCGTTCGAAAGAGCAAAAATAATGAAGGTTTCTAAGGAATCAACATTTCTTCTCCGATTTTTTTAAAAAAAATGTTTTACCCCTATTTTAATAAGTTGTTTGTAGGTTTTCCGGTCTTCAAAAATATCTTAAATTAATTTCAAAAATCAATGAGAAAATGTAATTCTGCAGTAATCTTCATTATTTTTTAATAACCATTATTTTATATATAACCAAACTATCAATTGTTATGTAAACTTTAGTTCTGCGTTTGAATTTGATTCCTGAGTTGATATCTAGTTTATTTTTAGATTAAGAGCCAAATAAGTATGAATGACAAACGAAATGAATAGACATAGGTAAATCTTATGAACTTTGAAAAGAAAAAAAGAGCAATTGTTCTCCATCTGTCAATTTTGCTGCCCTTTTGTAGATTTCTTAAGGATCCACCACTGCATGTCGCTGAATATAATACTGCAAGCTTTTAGAGTTTCTGTGTGTGTGTATGTGTTTGTGTATCGAGTATTGTGAAACTCTTGAACTACTGAACTGTATTCAAAAAAGGAAATATCAGAACCACGTTTCTGAAACACTTCAGATGTGGTATTGACTAAGGAAAGAATTAGTATTTCAGAAAGTAGTGAAATTTTAATTTCTCAGTCAACATGTACATGTTCTGAATTTCTATCCTAGTGAGTATCTAGTTTCAGTGTGGCGTGTTGTGATTGTTTGAAGAATGAAACATCTCGGAATTTTTTTGTTGTATCCTCAGAGATGATGGTTTATATTGCTCGACTGGAAGTTTTGATTGGGGATTCAATAATTATGCAATTTATAATCATATTTAATTAGCATAACAACGGCTCGTTATTATTACTGCTTTCTCCTATTATTACTAAGCTTATTTAGAGGATTACAAAATTAGTACTCAATATCTAGTCACTATTACTTTCTTCTGTAATTAGTAATCTTATTTAGAGGATCACAAAATTAGTATACAAATCCCCATTACGTATTTCCTTTTTCTGCCATTATTTAGAGGATCATAAAATTAAAATTCAGTTCCCCGTTACTAATATTTTCTTCTCCTGTGAGTACTAAACATATTTAGAAGATTACAAATTAGCATTTAAT
>BMAW01079515.1:50466-135836 GCA_019974015.1 Nephila pilipes | reverse complement strand
AAGAAGACTCGTCAGACCATATTACACGCTTCCACTGCCCTATAGTCAAGGCTTTATGACTTAAACACCACCTTTTCCTGTTACGGGCATTAGCATCACTGATGAGTGGCTTCTCAATTGCAGCACGGCCAGAAATTCCCTGTTTATGAAGCTCCCTTCTAATTGTTTTGGTACTCACAGGGTTCTGTAACACAACATTCATTTCAGCAGTAACTTTTGCAGCTGTGGTCTTCTTATTTTTCTTCACAATTGCCCTTAATGATCGTCTGTCACGATCACTCAGCACACACTTTCGTCCGCGCTGTGATTTAGCAGATGATGTTTTTCCGCTTTTCAAATATGCGGAATAAATCTTCGATACAGTACCTCTTGAAACACTAAACACCTTGGCTACCTTGCTTACGGAAGCACCTACCATACGTGCTCCAACAATTTGCCCACGTTCGAAGTCTGTTAACTCTGACATAATGCAATGACAACCTCACATAACAGTACTCCGACAACAACTGAACTGTTTAGCACATTTACGAAGTTGTATAGGTGGCGTTAGTAGTCAAAAACGCCAGCGCCACCTACATATTTCATTAAAATCAATCTTTCTTTTCAAACATCCATTTTACAAGGTGTTTCCATATTTTTGTCCACCCCCTGTATATATATTATATTGTGTGTGTGGTACAAAATAAACATATAAACATGTATGTATGCCATATAGCTGTTTTTATTGTAAATAATTCGAGATAAAAACCAACGTTTTATATGGTGGCAAAGTTTATTAAGAAATATTATTGAAATATTAGTTAAAACTGGTCGCAAATATCTAATTTTAGTTTTTAGTTTTAGTTTTTATTAACGTCGCACTAGAAGCAACACAAGGGCTATTGGCGACGGACCTCGTAATTTTGAACCACGGTCAAGTGTCGAGGACGACACCTAAGCTGGCACCCCCCTCTCCTAACATCCACACCACGCCAACGGGAGGACTTTGGGGGCCGAACATATTTAACGTGCATCAGCCCAGGCTACACGGTGGGTCTTTGGCGGCCAAGGATCGAACCCGTGACTGAACGAAAGCCGTCGGTCGCTAGTCCACGACCTTGACCACTAGGCTACCGCGGCCCCGCAAATATCTAAATATTGCATTGTTAGGCAAGTAAGAACGGTTCCCAAAATTTCAGAGCTCTAGCTTGATGGGAAGTTGGTTAAATTAACGATAGAAAATTTGATGACACACTGAAACACACACAGAGACACACACCAAGTGAAATACATAAAAACGTTAAAACTCACTAAAATTAATTAATTAATCCGGTAAATTAAATGGTTGGAATGCAGTTTAACTCATTCACCCTTGGCGATAAGAATTATTTGACAGTATTTTGCCCAATGTGGCTACCCTGTTCTGTTTTACGGACTTAACGTTCAGCAAAAAAAATTGCATAGTTTGGTGCCAATTTTTGAAATCGCGCCAAGTGGTTGGGCTAAACTGCATTATTAAAGAAAATATTAGTTAAAACGTCGCAAATGTCAAAATATTGCATTGTTAGGCGAATAAGAACGATTCCCAAAGTTTCAGAGCTCTAGCTTGATGGGAAGTTGGTTAAATTAACGATCGAAAATTTGATGACACCCACCCACACACACCAAGTGAAATACATATTAATTTTTAACTTTAAAATTTACTTAAAAAGAGACATTTGTGAGCGTATTAAGAAATTCATAATACTCATAAAATCAAAACATGCATTTGAAAGTTTGTGTCATTCTAATAAAAAAATTGGGAAAAATTATTGTGATATGACACGGCGCCAAATATTGAAATCTTTTTTTCTTCCGGATGATTACTGACTGAAAGTCAGCAACCCTTACTATCTCCCCTTTGTGAGCAGAAAATTTTTACGATACTCCATGTGGAATTCCCGGTGTTCCCAGAAGGAGAAAGAAAGTTTTTCCTCAATCCTAAAAGCGCCGAGTGGAAAGGATATTTTGACTTATTAAAATTATTGAAGTAATAGTTAAAACTTGTCACAAATATCCAAATATTGCATTGTTAGGCAAGTAAGAACGATTCCTAAAATTTCAGAGCTCTAGCTTGTTGGGAAGTTGGTTAAATTAACGATCGAAAATTTGATGACACACACACTCACACACACACTAAGTGAAATTCAGAAAAACGTTGTAATGTAAAATATTTGTCATTACGGCATGAATTTTTAATCAAAGCTTATGTGTGTATGTATGGAAACTTTATGCATATCGAACTTTTTTCAGGAATGTTGAATAATCACTATGATAACGATTCCTGCACGTAACTTATTATATGAACCTATTTCACTTGACAATTCCCATAATTTTGTTGTTTAGTTTTTATTAACGTCGCACTAAAAGCGAAATGAGGGCTATTGGCGACGGACCTCGTCATTTTGAACCTCGATCAAGTGACGAGGACGACACCTGAGATGGTACCCCCTCTCCTAACTTCCACATAAGACCTTGGGAGGACTTTGAGCTCCGACAGATTTAATGTGCACCAGCCCCGGCTACACGGCGGGTCTTTAGCGGCCAAGGACCGAACCCACGACTGAACGAAAACTGCCCGCCATGAATCCGAAATCATGACCACTAGGCTATCGCGGCCACACAGTTCCCATAAAATGCGTTCATAAGGAGTTATATATATTTAAAGAAGAGAAGAGAGAGAAGAAAAAAAGTATTTTTTTCGATCCTTAAAGCAATGAAAAGTTGCGGAATGCCGGAAGCTATTCATTGGATAACACTAGTTGGTAAAAAACATGTTATTCTCGGCTTCTATTCTATGAATCACTTTTCTAATTTGGGACGAGATTTTTACTTTAAATTTAGTTTAGCTTCAGATTTATGAAAGTGAACATGATTTTTTTTATGACTACTGATAATCCTTAGACCAAGGTTTAATCAAAAATGTGAAAATGCATTACCAAAAACAAATTATGAGACTATTAATCTTTGCATTTGGAAATAGGAACTAACAAAAAAATTAGTAAATCTTCGATTATGTATAAAATTATTAGCCAAAGTATGATGTATTACGTTATACAATAAAAAACTATTTTGTAAAAGTTGCTTTTGTAAAATAAATTTCAGAAAAAATATTTAAAAAAAAAAAACGATTATGAAGAAAGAGTATAAAGATATCAAAAATACAAAAGAAATAATGAAACAGCTCGTTTTATTAGAACGAATAAATGGCAACGTTTAATTCGAACATCTTTTTACACGTGAACAAGAGCATAATTGTGTTTATGTACTTTACCGATCAAACCATGTTGGGTATATAACTGTTTTAAATAAAAGCATTATTACATAACATTACAGTTAAATTTAGATTTATTTGTATTTATCTATAATTTTAAAAAACACAGCTATAGTATAAAAACATCATCAAAATGCAGAAAGTGTAATATGACATAATATTCAAGAATTCATATTAAACAAGTAGAAATAATTAAAAATTAGATTATTAAACCAGTAATTTAGCAAAGTACATCAAAGCTTAGCCAAAACCAATAAAACATATCTCCAGAGAAAAGAATGAAGAAATTAAATTCAAAAATGGAGATAAATTAATTCTAACCCTCTCATACTTGGGACTGAGAAAGTGGGTCTATACTATTATTACGAATCCAACCTATCACCCTTCAGAGAAATACAATGTGACAAAATGGTATTAAACCAAAATAAGTATATCTATCAACAATACAAAAGTTCGACCAAAGGAAAGGAGTAAACAAAAGAGGGAAACAAATTTACTTAAACCAGAGTAAATTAACGTATCCTGACATAGAAAAAAAATTAATTTATACTAAAATCTCTTACGTATCAGTTCAGAATACCATAACTCTATAAATTCTTATATAGAATAAGTAAAAAGGATACTTATACGATTTTTAGAATTGTTTCGGGGAAGCTAGGGTCTGCAATCAAAGTTCTAAAAAGTCTTATTCCACAAGCGAATAGCCTATTAATCTTCATGACACGGCACATTGTGTATTGTACGGCACACAATGCCAGCTATTTAAAGTTTTCTTAAACGATGTTGCACTGTTCATCTATTTGTACCGAGTGAAATAAACATATAAGTATTACATAAGAGACTCCCGTGCAAGTGTGACATAGAATTTTCAATCACAAGTTAGGAAAACAGCGTCGGACGCAACATGTCCATTAAAAATAAACTATACTCTAATTTATTCACATTATTCAGTAACTTTAACTAAAAAGGGATTAAATAATTTTACCACATAAGAGCAAACACAAAATGATATACTTAATCTAAGCTTCCAAAACGTTGCGATATACTTATTACCAGGAACATCTACCGTCATACAATTTGATCTCATCTAGTTTTTCCCTTTACATTACATTCAGTTTGTCTTTTCAGTTCTGTTTTATTGGATTTTCGATTTCTTACGATTCTTCACAGAGCGAAGATATATCAAGTAGTTGGGTTTATTGAAGATGGACAGAGATTAAACACATTGTATACAGTTTGCATTTACTCCATTTCTTCAATTTCAGAAGAACGGGTATTAAAGAGCGGTTCCTAAAATAAGAATAGGAAAGAACTCTCACCTCACATTACAGAAAATGTTTTTGTTGGATCGTTTGCTTCCCTCAAATGACGAAGGCGACACTTGAGTCTCCATCGCTCTCTCCAAACTTCCACACCACGTCAAAGTGAGAACTTGAAGCCTCGACAAATTTAAGGTGCATTAGCTCTGCTACGCGAAGAGTCTTTAGTGGCATCAAAACTCGAACCCATGACATGACAGAAACAATGCCCGACGAGTTCGCAACCATGTCCATTAGGCTACCACGGTGGCTCACAGACTTACAACCAGTTTAGTTTAGTTTTTATTAACGTCGCACTAGAAACAACATGACGGCTGTGTTGGCAACGGACCTTGTAATTTTGAACCTCGGTCAAGTGACGAGGACGACACTTGAGCTGGCACTCCCTTCCAAACCACGCCAACGGGAGGAATTTGGGCCCCGACAGATTTAACGTGCACCATCCCCGGCTACACGGCGGGTCGGGCGACCAAGGCTCGAACCCGCTACTCAACGAAAACCACCAGCCAAGATTTGCCCAAATCCTGCCAATGAGATCTGCAGTGCTTTACGAAACGGTTAGCCTCGGATGTTCGAATCTAGTGACCATTCCGCACTGCATTTTGTGCATAGTTCTAAACAAAATTTTAGATAATGAAAGAAACAAAAGAAAAAATTACATTTGTCGTAAAAAAAAACAGTTGCTCCCAGAAAGAAGCAAGGTAGGTAAACGCCAATTAAGAAATTGCTTCGTCTCTTTTAGATATGCAAATGATTAAATTGTCAGCCACGTCGGCGCCAATTATGTCAGCTAACACGTGACTTGCTGCGCCATTACGGATACTTTAAAAGGTTCACCCAAAGAGCGTAATTTTGACTCTATTTAGTGTGTTCATGCTTTGAAATTCAGAATGTCTTTAAGAACAAAACGATAGCCATTCGAACAATTGGCTGCCTTTTAGAAGGACCGCTTGAAGGCAGATTGCACGTCATATCGATTGCACAGATGTTACATTTTTTCGCTGATGGTGGAATCGAGTGTAAGGAAGTTATCTGTCATGACAATTAGGTTCAGAGAGGGATAGCCAAACTGCAAGTAAGGAAGGTAAACGAATTGTCCGGCAAGCGTGGAGCATACCAGCTGTCATAGTTCCGGATATTTTGTGGACAGTGATGTCCTCTGCATCGTCCTGTAAGTGCCAATACTATTAGCAGACAGCCGCATGCTTCTGGATTGCTAGCACGCAGAGCATTACGGAGATTGCCCCTGACATCATAGCAACATCCCTAGAAACTGTAAGGGTGCCACGAAAGAGCAACATGGAATCATACGAAACGGCAGGGGCACTGTCTTTAGTGACGAGTCCCGCTTTTATCTTAGTGAGGTGGCAATGGGTGAGTGAGTGAATGTAAAGTTTATTGGCGCAAGAGCCAGATATGGCTATGCTGCGCCAAACAAGATTAAACTGTGGTCTAGACGTGAAGTTGAAAAAAAGGTAAGAATGGTTGACAAGAAAGAGGGTCGAAAATAGAGAAGGATCGCTAGGGTATCCCGGGAGTGCGTCACCCGTGTTTACCAAAGACAGTAAACCCCATGGGAAAGAAAAAGATCACTAAGGTGCCTCGGGGTCATGGTGCCCGTACTTACCTGAAGAAGGCAAGTCCCTGAGGTCCCCTGATATAATCCCCAGGGGCAGGGTGCCTGGCTATACCCCCAGACGCTGGGTACCCATTTTATTCGCCTCTTACAACATGCATGAGCTACAGTGAGACTATTCTGTCATCCCCGGTCACCACACGGGTCTAGGTGGCAATGGGATCAACACCTAGAGGGGTGATTTGTTGTAACTCTTCATACAACCAGACAGTAAGTTGTAACGGTAAGGGATGCGATTTCTTACGATACTCGATAACCGTTGGTCCTAATCAGACCTGCATTGACCGCTCATATGTTCGTTAGTGAGATGAGAGGCCATTTCTTTTGTGAACACCTATCCCAGTCCTTTATTTTAACAAAACAACGCTTGTTTTCATTTCCTGTCATCTCAAGAGCTTACCTCGCAGCCATAGGCGTGGCCAGCAGCATAACCAAACGTATCTTCTCTAGAAAACTTATGGTATGCTATAGCCCGTTCTTTTGACTCCACCACTATCACAAAATTTGCATCTCTACAAACTAAAATTCAATGTGCTTGGGATGAGTTGTGAGAAGATACTGTTAAGAGTGTTTATGACTCCATGTGGCAGAATGCATTAGAAATAACATCCTTCTGAGAGTCGTAATTATCTAATATTTTGACTAATAAATGTCATCAGACCAACTCTTAAGTCTTTTGAAACCTTATCTATTTAATCCAGACAAAATTATATTTTACTAGTAAGTATTATATAATTTAAAACTTCTTAATTCTACAAGATGCACATGCTCTGAAATTGATAGGTTCTCGTCTCCTTTCTATTTCATTACTAATGTAATTTAATTAATCACTAAACGAGAATATTGTTTTTTCCCAAAAATCATTTTAAGCATTCGAAATTAAATGTTTAGTCTGTTTTACAGAGATTTAATTGTCTTCATTCAATGTAATAAATATAAAATTATTGGACTTTAAAAATTTTAACCATATATGATTCACATTTTTGTAAATCAGAATGTTCAAAGCAAAAAAAAAAAATCTTACTAAATCTGAGATGAATTTAAAATTAATTATCAATCTTTCTATAAGAACATAAATTGCTTAAAATTAATTTTAAAATTTAAACTTAAGAGAACAGTACAATCAAAGATTTTTTTAAACCAAAATTTAAAGGGTAATTTTTTTACAGAATATCTCAAAATTTACTTATCTTACAAATCAATATTTGTCATTACTTTAAAATAAAAAAAAGAGTAATAAAAACTTTTAAAACAAATTCAGTTACTCCTCAACACTTAGTTGACCAATCTCAAGTTAACTCGAATGTTCCTGTCTAAACGTTTTTGATCAATCACAATTAATTTGTGTTTGCACTTGTATTACTAATTTCAATTTATGAAACCCAGGGTAAAACAGATTAAGAATAAAGTGGTCTTAAAAAGTAGCATTCTTTTTAATCAATCATGGTTCATTCAAGACATTCAAAATTTATTGTAATTACAA
The DNA here is from genome assembly GCA_019974015.1 of Nephila pilipes. Classification (NCBI taxonomy): domain Eukaryota; kingdom Metazoa; phylum Arthropoda; class Arachnida; order Araneae; family Nephilidae; genus Nephila; species Nephila pilipes. The sequence continues at coordinate 128,106 of BMAW01079515.1, read as the reverse complement.
GACCCAAAATAAATTATGGAACAAAAATTTCCTACTAAAAGTAGTTAGGGCAGGGGTCGCCAAAGTGGTCTATATAGACCCCTAGGGGTCTATTTAACAACAGTAGGAATCTATCTGACCCAAGGGGTCGAATGGGGGTCTATTGGGACTCGAAGGAAAAACAGTTCTTAATACGCAAATTACACATATCTAACTGCGTACGTAAAAATTTAAAATATTTTTATAATTGACTTAATATTATATTCTTTATAGAAAATAAAATAATAAATCAGAAAACAATCTGCCCCTTTTTTCCTTATGTGTTTTCGTATGTATACCGTGATGTCACAACTTGACCTTGTGACCAGTTTGTGAAACTTTACGACCTTGTGACCAAAAATATGTGAAACTTTACGAAATGGCTCAGCCATTTATGCTGGCGTTTCCAAGTTCGTATATGGTTGAAGCCGGTTTCAGTCACGTTAATTCAATTTTAACTAAAAACAGAAATAAATTAAATGTGTAGCTTCGAGGGGATTTACGGTTAAAATCGACTAATTTCGAACCCAATATAGCGAACCTTGCCAAGAAACACCAGGCACACTCATCTCATTAAGAAGTAAAAAATCTGTAGCTACTTTACTTACTGTTTCTGATTTATTAAATATTTAGACTAATATATAGTTTTATTTTAATTACCTGAAAATTACCTTTGTGGGGGTCTATGGAGATTTCGAAAAATTATAAAGGGGGCGATGATCAAAAAAGTTTGGCGACCCCTGAGTTAGGGTATGAATAACTGTAAATTCCAAAAAATGGAACACAGTGCCTGGCACTTCTCGCATTTTTAAAAAAGTTCCTTACAATGATTCACCATTCAGGACAATTCAGAGACAGTGTTCAAAAAAAAAAAAAAAAAAAGTAACTGGCATAAGAAAGTCGAACATTAAAGTATGCTCTTCAAAAGGATAGTGCTGTGAAACAAGATAAACTTGTGAAACCTTACATGTGGATGACATATTCAAAATTTTGTCTTAATTCGTCATATATAAATAAATTTTACTTTAACTATTTTTACTTCTACATTTAATTATAAAATAATACCCAGTGACATAATAGACTTTGTGTTAAATTGCTGGTCAATAATTTGTTAAAGGGGAAACTGTTTAGATGAAAGCACAGCATTCTTTATGTAAAATGTTACGCTACTAAAATTATTTAGATGTCATTACTGAAGAAAGGTTCTACACCCAATTAGTAAATTATAGTATTTTTAAATTAAACATCTTCAATTTCATCATCAAATTTGTATATAGATATAAAATAATAAGAATACATTACTAATATAACCTTAAAATCATTTAAATGTATACTTTCATAATTAAAAATATACAGGCCTTTATTTTCCAAGAAATTCATCTAAAATGTATATACCAATAAAAAATTTCAAAATTTATTTCCTTCACACACAAGTCTCATAATGTTTATTTGTACATAAGAATTATTGTTTCATATATATATATATATAAAACAGCTACATTTAGAAAACATTCATAAAACTGTTCGATAAATAAAAATTTCACTTCTTCCTACATTTTTTATTCATGAAAAAATATCTATTATAAAACACATTGATTTTCCTTTATAAAAACATTCTTAGAAAAATTCCTAAAAGCAAAAATTAAAAGCTTGTATTAAGTTTCATAAAATTTGTTCTCTCAAAATATTTTTATTTCATGCACATAGCCTTTTAGTAAACATACACAAATATAATTATATGCTCTAAGTATAATTTATACTATTAAAGTGTAAAAATGTTATTCAATCTAATGAATTTTTAATTTTCAAGAGTCATACCACTAAGATATTTGAAATTGTCTGAAATCAGACCTCACTGAAATAGACTAAGATAAAAGTGGGAGCAAGTGTCTTTAAAACCATTCGTATTTTCTTTATGTTCTGAGTAAGCCTTTTGTAACTTCAGAATTTAAAACATTTTAATTTTATTATGTGTTCCAATTTAAAACATGTCCCATTCCATATGCATATAGAGATGTAAAAAGAATGAATATCAGAAGAAAAAAAACATCATAAGCATTTTGACATTTGCTATTCTTTTAATTTCATTTTATTAGCACCAGAAAATGTAAAATATTCCTGCTCACTGGTATCACAATTGTTGGATAAATTATTGACAGTCTGAGATAAACTCTGAGAGCAAACACTTTTTAAAAAAAAGTAACATGAATAATTAAGTTTTAAGAATATTTCAATTCAAAAACAATTTTATTAATATATAAATACAAATATTTACATTACATTCAGTCTTTTTCATATGTTTGTATGGCAACAAACATATAACAGACAGTAGTACAAAAGTTATTCATATGGTGTGTAAACTCGACGAAGTTTTTCCCTTTTATTCCTGTTGTAGTGCTTTTTCCAAGGCTTAGCACTATTAGCACTCGCTTCAGCCTTTGAAATTTTTCCTTTTGTATGCATCTAATAATGGGGAGAAAAAATTAATACCAAAAATCCTTAAATTAGCATTCAAAAATTTGAGGGGGAAAGTTAAATGAATATTTATAGAGCTAAAATGTAAATTATCATAGGCTAGCTAACATAACTATAAATATTTTCAGATGAAAATTTAAAAATTCTTAAAAGAAAATTAATCAAAAAATATATTGTTGATACTTATTTGGAAGCAAGCAAGAAGGGGTAAATATATTAATAATATTGTTGAATGACATCAAAAAATTAATACTTTTTTTCAACAGAAGTAACATAGTTTATCAAAATTATTCCTATGTAAAAATTAAAACCTTGCATATTTTAAAACTTAATGCTTTGAAAATGCCAACACAGTAGATATACATAGACGCTAAGAATAATATATATTTCTTAGGATATGAAAAATATATCTAACATAGCGAACAATATATAAGTATAAATGTAATTTTTGGAAAAATATATAAAAGAGTTTTAACTACTACTTTGAAAATTATTTAAAATTTTTATACAATCAAAATAAAATGTTTAATTTGATAATGATATAAATATGGTAAAAAAGTAATAAATTATATTAAAAAATTATTGGTAAAATATTTCCATACTTGTGAGAAAAATTTTCGATCTGCATCAGTAAGAATGGATTTCTTCTAAAAGAAAAAAAGTATATATGACAAACTATTTACAAAATATTGGGAAAATACATTATGATATGCAATATCACGAGCTTAATAATTAGAAAGATTAAAAAAAATACATTAAGGAATAATAAATTAATAAGTTTTACATAGTTGCAAATGCTAAATTTAAGAGCTTAGAAAAATAATGTTATATTTACTAAGCCAAAATGAAAAACCAAATGCATGGACAAATACATCTCTAAATTAAACATAAAATGTTCAGTATTTTGAAAAATGTTGCATTGATATAAAATTTATCAACATTTTAAACAAAATATTTTACAAAATTTTAATTTTTTTCAGAGCTATCCATTGATTAATCAAGTCCAGTAATGAGTTTTTACAAAATTAATCAAAATTACTTTTACAGAAAACTCTGTATCAATTACAACTATTAAATGGAACTAATTTTCAGAGTCAATATGGTTATGAATTGAATTCTTTTAAGAAAGTATATTTCTTATGTGTTTCAAAAACATAAAAGCATTCAAGTTGTTTAGAAAATCTTTACATGATAAATTTTTAAAAATATTTAGAAAAAAATGAGATCAATTGGTACATATCTAATTATATCCCTGGCTTTTATTCTTGAAAAAGCATGTGCTTCAAGCTTATGTTTAAACCAATTTATAAAATATTTCTTGAAGAATCTACACAATTCATTTATTTAAAGAAAAGTTCCCTTTTTTTTAAATATTATATATTCCTTTTTTAAAAAAATTATCATGTATTATATATATAATACACACTTTCACCACCAATGGAGATATTTTACTTATTGAAACTTTTTTTTTTTTTTTGCAATACAGAAAATTGTCAAAACATTTTTTAAAAAAAAACTTTATAAAAAATAACTGAAGATATTCGTAAAAAATGCATATTTATAGTAATGCAGAAAGCAAAAACTGAAATATCTACTATATTGCAAGTAAAAACTTCTTTAATGCTTCCGGTCTTTTATTTTATTTTCTTGATAAACCTATTAAAAATTATAAAACTGTGCACTCTTTATTTAAATATATCAATTTCTTCCATTAAATAAAAAGCAATTATTTAAGAAATGGCTGAATAATCTTACTTTTAATCGTTATTGTATTATTTTTTATAATAATGTAGCAATAACCCAAAATCAAATTTTATAAAAAAAAGTTCTCAAGTCTTATCACAATTTTAAACCTTTTTCTAACAAAATTATTATATCAATTATTGATTTACAGTCTATTAGAATTTCATAATTTACTTCATTTGTTGATTTGAATTGAAATTGCTATTTTATATGAAATATATTACTTAAATATAGTAATGGAAAAAAAATATATTTAAACATATTAATAAATATTAAATTTATTGTTTCCAAAATATGAAAAATACCACTTTATAAATCATATGGCCAACTTACTTCTGACATTTCATCATTTGTTTCTGACTTTTCTTTAGATTTCTTTGATTTAACCTCAGGAAATTTGTGATATTCTTCTTGGTTAACACCTGGTGGTGCATGACAATAAAGTAATCTTCCATTCACAAAATCTTTCAATATATACCTGGCAGACCTTGCATTATCAGGCAAACCTCTTGCTGTCATAAAGCCTCTGTTATCTACAGAAAGAAAAAAAAACAGATTTTTTTAAAAAAAAAAACTATGTTTCACAATTAAAGCATAATATTTTAAATCAAAAAATAAAAAGATCCATGAAAAAATAAGTTGAAAATATACAAATCAAAGAAAAATATTGTGAATTCATAAACACTGTAAAATTTTGTATAAATTAACAACTTGAAATTTTATGTCTAAGGATAAAAATGTTCTACTTTATTTTCAATCACAGAATCAGGTTTATCATATTATAATGAACTTTTAACAAATATTATAAAAACTAAACAGTTATATATTAACAAAAATTAGAATTGGTTAAAAAAGATTTGATCATTCTTAACTTCACATTTAATTAAGAATCCATGAGATTTAATGTTGAGTGAAAGAGTAAATGTTTCAGTAACATAGGTTTTATAGGGGTTTTGCAATACATTTTATCTCATTTCTTATTTTTTCAAAAAAAAAATTAAATTTTTTTTTAAAAAACCCACTCCCTCACTGCATTAGTTGTCACCAAAAGTATAAAAAAAAAAAAGTCTATAGTTATCCTGAAAAAATAATGACTATGATAATAATTAAAATTTTTAAAATAAAAATAATTTTTGCACAGACATTAATTATCACTACCCCAGTATACACACACACACAAGTTCCTAAATTACACAAATCACACTCTTTGATATTAGATTAACAATATATTGTCTACAATACAAGAATTTTTTGAATCGATTAATTTGTCAAGAACAGTTCATCAGTTGTTCCCAATTCTGTATTTTATGAGTTGGATTTAATCAGATATATGTATCCCATTCATTTAAAAAATTGCTATGTCTCCTAGGCTATATACATACCATATCTTGAGGAGAACCATTGCTTCAGATTGTATTATTAACTTAGAAGGAATGTATATAATTATAGTATTAAAAGCAATTCATATTGTGATAAATCTCATTTTAATCTTGCAGATGACATAGAAATCCACAAAATATATTGAATCAAAATAAAGAACATTTATGCATCATAAAACAATCCTATAACACCATTATAAAATAATGTATCTTAATAAATACAACTTACATCCATGAGCATTTAATACTTCCTCAGCAGTAGGAGCTGAGTTTGGATCTCTTCCTTCACCAGGAGAGGAAATTAATATTGAATATGTATTTTCCAGAATTTTACGTGGAATCATATTGGCTACATGAATTTTATTAAGGACACAAAGTAAATAAATCAAAAAAAAATGCCTAAATGTAGCAAAAAATATTACCAACAAAACAATTTTTATTATAAATTGTTTATAAAATTAACTTTTAATCATTTTTCCAATTTTTAACTACTTTTTAAAATTTAAAACAAACATCAAAAACTTTGAAAGGAAATGGATGCTTAAATTACATGAATCACATATGATAGGAGCAACTTACTAAGAAAGAAAACTATCAATAAGTGCAATTTTTTTTAACTGCAAAACGAAATTCAAAATCATTTTGAGAATTTTCAAGAAATATAATCATTCTTAACCCTTTCATGATGGCCCCCCTTTGCTTAGAATGTTCCCTGGGGATGTAGGAGAATCAAAAGGTCTCATGGGACGAGCATTGTTAAGTCTAAATTCAAGGAGAAAAAAAAAAAGTGTTCCTTCTAATATTATAATTTTTGGTGATATTTTGGATTATTACTTAAGCCGTTATACACTTTAAAATTAGCATTTTTGATAATCTTTTTCCATTAATTTACAGAAAAATGTATATAAAAAAATGCTTACCTTGAGAAAATTTTCAAAAGCACTATTGAAATTATTTCGAAGTTTTATTAACAAAATACATCAATAAACTTTAAAATTAATTAAAAATATACAAAAAAACAAACCATTTACAAGAACAAAACTTAAAGTGAAGACCAAGTGTGGTAATTCTTGAAGCGTGGAGAAATGCAAAATTCTGTATTGTTCCGTCTCTGAAAAAATGCCTACACCTGAATCACTACAAATATTGCTTTCAAACCTTTTAGAAAATTAATCACACTCTCCTTATTAATTGGCTCTTTAACCAAGTGCATATATTCTTCTGATAAACAAGGCTTTCTCGCCATCATAAACAGAAATCAAGGCTTTCCAAAATAAAAAGGAAAGAAAAAAAGAACGAAATACATCCAAAAGTAACACAAAGTGAAGCAGCATTGATAGGAAAATTTTAAAAAGAAAAGAATACACATAGCATAAACCAATAAAAAAAAGGCATTTGAAGAGAAACTATGAACATGAATGTACATCACGTGGAAGTTTAAAAAGCAGAGTTCAGTTTGTTTACATAATGCTTTCCCATAACAGCTAGTAAGCAAAATATTGAATTAGACTGAGTACAAACTAAAGGTCAAGATCTTAAAACTATATTCAGTTCAAAAGTTTAAGTTAACAGGACACCATCTAGAGATTTTTAAAAAAACGTTCCACCTTAAAACGCAAATACGCATCCCCCTCCCCCGAGCTCATTCTTCAGTGATGCATATTTGGTATGCCCATACTGAAAAGATTAATGAACTATCCAAAATTGTAATTGTAAAACTATTTTTTCTTCTTTCTTGCATTTAATTAGAGATGCTTTGAAGTTAGATTATAGACGAGATACATTTGAAAGTATGTGTACGTGAATTTCTAACAATAAATTACTTTTACTATAGGAGTTTATAAGATATATATGAAAAGGAAAATAAGTAGATATTCGTGAAAAAATGTCATTTTAACAAAAATAAATAAATTTTATACTAAATATACATTTTAAATCATTGCTTTCAAATATCAATAACAATGAAAGTAATAAATTCAAAATATTTATACGAGTGTTCTAATAAACAATTCTCCCTAAAATAACTCCCCACCTTATCCTCCAAAAAATTACAGAAAAAAATGGCACTATCCTCTAAAAAAGAAAGTCTATATATTCTCATATCATATATAATATAATTTTTAACAGAGTAAACTTTGATAAATAATACTTTGAGATTACAATAATTTTAGCTCTTATTATTAAAAAAAAGGGGGGGAACAAAAATAACAAATGTCACAAATTATTGATTAACCCTTTAAGCGGTCAATTATTTTACCAGAAATGCTTCCAAAAAAGGCATATTTTTTTATTGCATATAATTAAGTACCATACTATGATATTCAAAATATCATAAGAATATATTTTCCCTCCAAGTGAGAGGGAAAATTAAAATAAATAATTTGATTGGTGGATTCTCCCTCCATTTTTTATGAAATAATATATTTTTTATAAAATAATATATATCCCAAGAGGGGAAGAGAAAAAAGAAGAACTCAAATCTTCATCAGAGTTGAGCTCACTGCACGAGTCATCTGAGGAATAATCCAAATAATTAGAAGAAATATCTGTATCTGTATCAGAATGTAGTTCATCATCTAACAAGAAAGTATTTTCGTTGTCTATTCCATCCATAATTTCCATAAGATTCACAAGCACGGCATACAGTAGAACAAAAATTTCAAAGAAAAGTTCCTGCTTTCCCGCTACATAGAAAAACCCTACATAGAAAAACCCGGATGAAAAGCATTTCATTTACATGGACAAGCCACGCCATCTGTTGAAAAATAATAATACTAAATAGTCTCTTTCAATAATGAAAAATGCGGGCAAACCAGAAAAGGAAAAGCGAAAATATCGATGCCCGTACGCCATACGGGCAAACCAGAAGAGGCCAATTTCGGGTAGCACGTACACTGTACGGGCAAACCGATTAAGGGGTTAATTAATGTTTAAAAACCCCACCCCTCCTTTAAACCAAAACCCGCCTTTTTACCCAAAACCCCGGGGGGGGGGAATTACAGCTTCTAATCAATGCAATATAAAACTTACCACTTTCACATCCATAAAAAAAATGCAAAATTTTATATATATATATATGATTAATGTTAATTTAAACATCATTTTATTGAATAGGGCAATGACAAATTTCAATAAGTTTACTCCAAATATTTAAAATTTTACATACAATTTATTTTTATAATTTAAAAAAATCAAAGATATTTTTAAATAGTCATATTAAAAAAAAAGTAAGATACAGGAATTTTTTTTTGTTTAGTTTTTTTATAAAACAATTTAAAATATAATACTTTAAACATGTAAATTTTATACACATTTCAAAGCTTCAAATTAAATTACTAATAATTAAATATAAAAGGATATTAGAGTTACTGGTCCATTCCACTCTGTCAGTTGATCAATTGGCAATATACCATTAATCACCATTTCAGCTTTAGTAGATACAAAATTTGGGAACACTAAACCAGGACAATCACATAAGCATAATTCACTGTCAATGAGAAATGTCTGTAAAAAAGTATTGAAACATTAAGCAATAATTTACTACAGTTTTTGATGTACAGAAAAAAGAAGTTAAGTTATGTGCCAGATTCTCAACAATTAATTGTCTCACATAATTTTCTGCTTTGATCAAAACCATTACATTAATTAACTTGAAAGTGATTAAATATGTTTCTGTTCCCAATTAGAATTTGAAAGAATGTTCGAAGGCAAGTTTAAAACATGAAAATCATAACTTAATTTTTAACAGCTGTGAATGAAATTTTTGTGTAACTACTCTGAACAATTTCCCAGACATCTCAATATAAAATAAGGTATTACACATGTCTTTTCCCCATCTTATTTAAGAAATATAGATATGCCATCAAAATGTATAAATTATTAATTTGTAAAAGTCTGTTAAATCCTTTCATATAATAAAAATGAGTAAATTATATTTATAAAAAATCAACAAAGAAATGCCTTCATTAAAAATCTTAATTGTAATAAAAAATAGTGAGCCTATTGTATGGCAAAAATTTAAGTATTAGTATATAATTAGTATATAATATTGGCACATATTATATTATTCAATATTATTTAATAAAATATTAAGAAATACAGCTTAGGTTTTTGCTTTGTAGCATATTCTTTCAATCATCTAAATTGTAATTTTGTTTAGAACTTTAACTGATGCTCATTTATGCTCTAGTAACCAAAATAGACACCTCTCTTACAATAAAAATATTCTTCATAAACAGGAATATAGGTTAATTATTTCTACTTCATTTTTATGTTACTCTGTATTGGAATTATACTAGTTTCATATATTTTGTCACTTTCATTATCTACATACATATATTCATAAAGCCTCATCTAGTGCTTAGATTGAATTCCTAAATGACACAGCAAAAATGAGACAGTTAAAAAAAAAAGGTCATTTTAACATACAGTTAATAAGGAATACATAGTAATACATAACCAAAATACATAATAGGGAATACATAACCAAAAATAAACAAATATTACTTTAATTTAAAGTTTTAATAATAATTTGAATACTATAATGCATATTGCCTAACACATAAACATGCACAGAAATATAGCTTATTTTTTAAATGAAGGTCCAGGCTCTTCTGAAATTCTTGATTTTTTTTAATAATGGAGTAATTTAATATCATTTGCTACATTCTTTTTCTTTTGATAAATCAAATGTTTGTAGAAGGAGATCATGTAAAAAAAAAACCTCATCTTGTTTTTGCACTCTTTTCAAAAACTAAATCATTCACTACAATTTGATCAGTGATTTTGGATAACACAACCAATTTTTACAAAGGAAATGTGTAGAAAGTGTTTTGGACTAATTTTTAGAATCACAAATTAATTTACATATTGTTAGTCCAGATGTGTGTGTGCATAAATCTTTACAATAAGCTATCATCAAACAGCTTTAAATACCTTCTTTAAATTTTGTTGCTTCTCATGCTGTACCAATTTAAAATTGCATGACAAAGATTTAAAATAGTTATTCATATGCTCTAATATTTACACAAATTTCCTGCCCGGTGTAGAAATCAACATCATAACGTGATTGGTTAAATCATGCATCAAAATTTATAAATTACAGATTTGTATAAGTCAATTTAAACATTTCATACAAAAAGAATGAGTATTATATCAGAAAAATTAAACAAAGGAATGCCTTCAATAAAAATTTTATTTGTATGGTGTTTACATAAGACCTTTAGTATATGTAACCCTCCTCTTTTACTTATAAAATCTTGTATAAGATGATCCAGTGCTATATGTAATAACAGACAGTAATTTTTTTTTTTTTTTTTAATTTCTTTTATCATTGTAGCTATGCTGAATAAAAAAGTTAACACCTACTTCATTATTTGAGATTCTCTTTCATTTTTACACAACCTTATGAATTATAGCTGAATACTTTCAGAATGCTTTCTTTAAATTTGTCTAACTCAGAAAAACACACATATACAGAATTAATTTTTCTTCCATGTTTTGTCCTTTAAATACAGGTTTACAAAATAATTTATAATAAAACTATTAAGAACTGTAGCAAATGGTAAACAAATATAAAGTAAAATTTAGCACAAAACTACATTATATTGAGGAAGCACTAAATGAAATTTGAACCCAAAATCTGATAAATTTCTTATATTTTCAATTTCCTTCTTCATGAGCTATATAAGACTTTTTTTAAAAAAAGATCAGTCACATTTGGTAATAATTTCAAAAAATGTTAGATATCTAATAACAGTCATTAAATTCATATTTTTTTGCACAGAACTGCTTTATGATTAATGTGAGTGATACACTTATCTAACCATTACCAAAAGAAAGAAAAAAGAAACTAAAAAAATAAAACTAGTACACTAAAAACGATCTAGGAGACAACTCAAAATACTTAAAAGTTAAAAATGTTGAAAACCCAATTCCCTTAAAATCATTAAGGCACTATTTTTTTCCTCCTAATTAAAGCAGCACTCAACATTAACAGGAATTAAGTTAATATTTTATTCTTTTATTCATTTGGAATTCATGAATATGCATGAAGTATGAAAACATTGCTTAATTATAAATAGTAAGCATCAACAAAAATAATAAAAGTGATTTTGAAATACTTATTTTTAGAAAACCAATCAATAAATAATTCTAAAATAGTACAAATAAAATTGAAGAACAGACCATAGTTTTTAAATTAATGCAAGATATAATTAAGAAGAAAAATATAGTAAAAATGCTTTTTAACAAGAAAACTAATAGTTTAAAATTTACAGCAATGTTTAATTTCAATGAATTTTTCTCTTAAAATATTCCACAAATTCAAACAGTCGCTCTTTATAACACTTAATATAAAAATATTAAAATTCCTTAACACTGAAATGGAAAATTTTTTTTATAACTATAAACTTAAACTAAAATGAAATCATTCCCCTGAATTGAAAATAAGTCATAGTTCTAAAGTAATGACCCGATGGAAGAATTATAATATATTTAGAATAAAGGGGGAAAAATTGATTTCTTTGGAACAAAAGAATGAAATGATGAAAAGTTTCGATAAATAATGTTAGGGACAAACAAAGCAAAGTGACATTTTAATTACCTGAAAATGTTTTGTTTTTCCAGGAGTTGCTGAGACACATGCTTTTTTTGTCATGAGAAGAGCATTTAAAGTACTACTTTTACCTACATTTGGGTAACCAATCTGAAATAAGGCATTAAAATTTTTAATTAATAAGATAATTTTCAATAAATTTGCATCTTAAAACAAAGATATTAATGTAAAAAAAATTTTAAAAATTTTGAAAAGATTCTCAAGAAACTAATTCATGTAAATTGCTACAATAAGTTTTCTATTAAAAATTTGAAAAATTTCTTTTAAACTTAACATATTGAATATAGCTTTTTTTTTTACCTTATTATTCAAAACATCAACTTACTGCATGGCACTTTTCAGGAGTTCATAGTTTACTTCAAGAATTATTTAAAATAACAAGCTATTATATAACAATTCAACATAACAAATTTTAAAATAACTGCAAACTATCAGTTACAATTGAACAGAAACAATTATTAAAATTGTTTAATAAAATAAATAATTAAAGAAACAATGCACAACAAAGCACTAGTGTTCATACATTTTACACATATTCACGTTTCTTCATCTAAACATGATACAATTGGATGGTATACTGCAATCTTCTTTAATAATCATTTAAAATAAATCAATTGCCACTTAAAATTCAATTACAAAACAAATATGATAAAAAAACCCATTAAAAATAAATTGTTTGAATGAAAAACATTAGTAATTTATTAAAATTTATTGATTTTAAAGTTTAAAATTTGATTAAATATATAACTTTTTAAGGAATATTTCCTTATGAAAAAGTTGCTTACATTCCTTTATTTAACTTTTAATTTGCTTTTGAAATTTTATTTAATTCTTTTTCATAAAAATATCTAAAATACTTAACATTTTTTTTTTTTTTAATTTATGTAGTATTATAATTTCAGTAATTAATATAATGTTTGATAACTTTTTGAAAATAAAAATTAATAAAATAAAAAATAGTAAAAACACACCATACCAAACCAACAGTAGGCACATGGTTATTAGTTTTAGGAGTTTCACTTAAAATTTGTTTGAAAAACTGAATAAGTTGTTCTCTCGAGAGTACATCAGAACTGTTCTTTTCGATCAAGGAATTGTTTTTGTCTAAATTTTCAGAATCCGTAGTCTCCAAGTCCTGAAAGAAATAAGTTATTTTAAATAAATCTTAAATTATTAATAAGATAATTACTCAAAAACAATTCTATAAGAATATAAACACACATCAAATAAGTATATAGAAAAGTAAAACAGGTACAACAGTAATTTCCTTTAAAAACAATTGCCACATTGTCATTACTATATGCAAATGATTTCTTAGAAAATAAGAAATATTGAAACAAAAATTAAAAGTTTTCATATTTTTAATTATAAATTTTCATGTTGTATTCTTTTAAAATCTAAATTATAAGCAGCTTTAACAAATATTTATTATAACAATACATTATCCTTATTAGATACATTTTTTAATAAAAATCCGAAATTATAAAAGGAAGTAAAAGTTTTAAAACTGATTAACAATAGTAATATTTATGTCCTGCACATTTAACACACTCTCAAATGTATATACAAATATATGTATCCTACATATTAGTTCTAATCCAGTAATAGGTTAAATCGACTCTAAATATTTTCCAACAGCATTTCCTGGAACACTAACGTCACATATCTAGGAGTCTACCTGGATTCCGAATTAACTTTTTGAAAGCATATCTCTCAAATTGTCGAAAATTTATATCCTCCTTAAAACTTAAATTTTTTTCAAAAGTCAAACAAATTTCCTACCCAGCAATCCTTTTTCAACCAATAGTAATTCTGCACTGGCTCAGTGACAACCAATAGTAATTCGGCTTATTCCCACTTCAAATCCATCAAGCGTTTGTTCTTATTTGATCGCACATTCAGCCAGTTTTATCCCAACTCTACTGCTTTTCCTTGCAACACCTATAATTTTGACTCTCATTTAACTTAATCTTAAGACCATTTTTGGTCATTATATTTCATATTGTTAAATTTTAACTACCACTATCTTTTTTTTAATATCGATCTTGCATAACTATATAAATCATTAAAAAAAAGATAGTGTTAGAAAAAAAACTTGTGTTTTGTGTAAAAAAAAAATTTAATTAAATTAAAAACTTTAAAAAAAATTCTGTCTCTTTCCTTTCTCTCATCCTTTTTTTGCCTTCTGCTGTGTTCTGCTTCAGCACAATGTAATCTGTCTGTTTTGCCTTCTATATGTTTTAAAATGAAACAAGTAAAAAATGCCTGCCCAGGCTGGTGCTCGGAGAATTATTAAATTGCGAAATAGGTTCCAACATTCTAACACAAAATAAACAGAAAATTAGCAGCGGAAGTCACACTAAGTTTACATCAGCTACCAAAAAACTAAATGAGACATATATTTACTCATTTAACTATTATAATTCTTCTAGTCTGCCACTACTCCTCAGAGGCTTGCTTTCATGAGGCAAGAAAGGAATTTACAAGATGTACCCAAATGATCTCTCTTTCCTCATATGGGGTTTGTTGACTGATAAAAAGGAGAGGGGTGATACACTCCCAGTATGAACTACTTATCTCTTTCTTCTCCTTGTGTGTGTGTCATTACATTCTCCCTTTCTTCTTTCCTAATATTTACAGAAATTGCTTAGATCATAGATGCACATTTTGTTTGTTCAATTAAAATATTACAGCTTGGACCCAAAATATGACCTTAGAGCATAAAATCAACTTATTTACTTTTAATATATTCTTAATTTCTGATGATTACATAAATATCATTGCTCTGAATGGAACTTCAAATAAATATTCTCTTCTAATACAGGGCCAGAAAGTTAAAATGTCTTACTAACTAGCCTGAATAGGGCGTCCTCTTTACAATGACTTCTACAAGACAATCCCCCCCCCCTCGCTGGTTAAAGCATTTTAACTACTGTCACTGTTGTAGAAGAGAATCGCTGCAAACTCGCCCTCCACGTCCGAGTTACTGCTGTGACAGGGGGAGTATGCAGCAACTCTCTTCTACAACAGTGCCAGAAGTTAAAATGCTAACTAGCCTGAATAGGGTGTCCTCATTAGCCAAGTTGATTCCCGCATGACAAAAAGTAGCCGATCAACTTTTCTTCGAATCCTGGACCAGTGGTTCCGAAGAAAAGTTGATTGGTCACTTTTCGTCATGCCTTAATCAACTATGCTAAAGAGGACACCTTATTCAGGCTAATTCGAGAGGCGTTTTAACTTCTGGTACTGTTGTAGTCGAGAATTGCTGTATTTCTATGATTTTTAGAAATCTTTGATGAAGGGGTTCCAGAAATGTAATATGATTGCATATCCTATTATATGATACAGTCTGCTATGCTGCCTGTGATGTGTATCTGTGATCTATGCATCAAAAAAATTTGAAAAAAGTAAAAATTGGTTGACAAGAAGAAGGGTCAAAAATAAAGAAGGATCACTGGGATATCCTATGTTTAACCTCGTGGGAAAGAAATTGATCACCTTGGCATCATGTTGGTTGCACATATTTAACAGCTCTTTTTTTTCTATTAATTCAAAACTCAGGTAATATTTCAGAAAGAGAAAGACAAAGGAAAAAATAATATTATCTTATTCTAAAGTACATTAAAAAAATAAATTAGCTTTTAAACAAAATAAAACTCAAATGTCCCGAAAAATTATTTGAACTATTATTATTTTTTCCTGAATTTATATATTAAAAATAAGTATTTTCTATTCAAGTACCAAGTATAAAAATAATTTTCCTAAACAGATCTTAATTGTGTTATTTGTTCTACTAACAAATGAATAGATATAAAAATTCTAACCATTTAATTATCTAGCTTGTCATTAAAAATATTAATTAAATAACTTTAGATAACACATTAGGTATCACATAATTTTATTTTTTAAAAAAACTTTTTTAGCTCAAGTTGATAAAAATTGGGAATAAGTCATAAGTAATTACCTCTGGAGGTCGATTGCCTTCTTGTAAAGCAGAGAAAAAAACTATCTTCATCTTGTTAACATCAAAATAATCACACCAGCATTTCCTACAAAAAAATAATAAAGTAACAATTTTGCTGAACATTATTTCATTTATATTACTTTAAACACTACTTATTTTATTTAAAATAGTTACCTTTCTGATTCAGTCAATAAATCAGCTTTATTTAATAACAAAATGTTGATTTTTTTTCCATCAACTTCTTTTACATACTTTTCAAGATCATGACAACGAAATAAATGAGGATTTCTTGCATCAATAATTTGAAGAACGACATCACTAAAAAAATTATTTCCAGTAAAATAACACAAAATGAGAATGATACTTTTGACATAAAAGTACATTTTCTTAATGTAAAGCAAACTTAAACAAAATTCTTTAATTAAATTGTTTTACAACTGTTAACTAGTAAGATTTATTCAAAAAAAATTACAAGAAAAGAAAAAAAGTTGAAGTTATTTTATTTCATTTATAATATGCTATGGTCAAATAAAACATTGGGTAGTAATGCAAAATTAAGATTAATAAGAATAATTGATAAAGTCAAAAAGAAAACTGCTGCTTGAACAAATTTTTGTAAACTGTGTGAAAAGATAACTTTAACAATTTTTAACAAATGTAAAATCACGTTAAACAGTTTATGAAATAAAAGACAAAACATGACAAGAATTAAAAATCCAAGACTTTCCCTTCACTTTTTGGATTTAATTCAATCATAAGCAACATGAATATAATATAATACCTTCGTTCTATAACCCTCCACAACTGCCTCCATATTTCTAAATTTTTCTCAAAAGGAGTCAAATTAATGTTTTTTGCTTCTTGCACTCTAAAAAACAAAATAAAACAAATAAATAAATTGTATATAATTTATCAGTTAAACTAGTTTTTAAAAAAATATTGGATGCCAATATACCTAATATGAAAAATGTGAAATGTAGTAACAATGCTCCCATTATAATCTGGCACTTTATCTTTCCATTCTTATGAGTAATTCAGCACTTTTATATAGAATTATTACGCAAAAAAATTATTTTATGCTTTCAACTTAAATGGAATAACATAGGTAGCAAATTTTTTGTAGTTTTTGTAATTTCAAACATTGGACACTTTATTTGCATTACTGTACTAAATTGAATACAGTAATATATAGCTTTTGCTGTTTAAATATGTTATTAGTGAATTTGCAGTAATCCAGCATTTTCCTAAGAGCTCTGGTCTGATATCTGCTGAATTACCGAGATAATACTGACCTAAGAAATGATTGCAAATAAATGTAAATAGATGAAAAATAAGATGAACATTACATATTGTAATAAATTTCTCTCAAAGGAAAACAGTAATTCAGAAGTAAAAAGCTCCAATGCTGGATTTTTTTTTAAATCCGAATTCTACAACAAACTGAGAGTTTCTAATTTACTTTAGTAATATTTAGTGTGTTTAATTTTTGTAATTAATCCATAAATTACAAGAAAATATTTCAAATACAAAAGCAAATATAATAGTAAAATTTTCAACTTTTAAATGATAAAAAGATCAATGAATATAAAAATAGTTAATCTAATCTCTTCATCTAAATAACACATTTCCACCTCTTTCTTTTCACATCTAAAACATTTTCAAGTGACTTTTGGTGTATGCTTTTAATATTAAATATTTTCGTCCATCTAAAATCTTTAGTGCAAACCTTTTAAACTTATTAAAGCTATTATAAAGTTAATGTTAATATGTTCAAATCAAATTACTGTTCATTATTTCTCAACCTAAAAAAATTAAATTAAAGATGTTTCTTATGTATATATAAAGATAAATGTAATGCATTGTGTAACTCTAAAAATTAATTAGAGTCCTTATGCTTTTCTTATATGTTATTCAACAATAACATTCGATAGCAATTAATAATAAGACTGAAGTAAATAAATCGAAATATTAATCCAGAATTTTCAAGAATCATTACAAAAGCATACCTAGAATGCTCCATACCAAAAATATGAAAAATTAACACCAGTACAAGAGTAACAGCAAAAAATAATTGAGTTAATTCAAGTTCTGTATAACAAATCATGACATTGTATTCTAAAAACACACATTAATTTAAAACTATATCAAACAAGATCATGTGATATCATCATGAGCAATAAGCCAATCAATTTTAACACCTAACCCAAAATGACACACATGGCCAAAAATAATTATTAAAATAACAATTCACTATGTATTTAAAACAATCATGTTGCCATGTTTAATGATTACCATCTCAATATTATTATACTATTCATAATTTTATTTTAAAAAAATAATAGGTAGTTTATGTTTATCTCTTCATTAACTGAAGAATATATAATACTAACACATACAAATTTAGAAGTTACACTCATATACACTAATGTTTTATTTCACACACACAAGTTACATGTCAAATGTTTTATGAAATAAAACTTTATCTGAACAGTATAATCTAATAATTTAAATTTAGATGGATAAGCAAACTTGATACAGGAAGATTAAGGATACAATCAAATATGAAACATAATACTTTTCACACATATTAATACTTTTAAGTAAAATTTATGCCACGCATAAAAAAAACTTTTGATTTAAACATATGCATTATCAAAAAAGAGCCTTAAAAATTTTTTTAAGTTATTACTTTTTTTTTTTTTACAAAAATAACTCCATTATTGAAAGAAAAAATAACAGATTACATATAAACACCAGCACAGAAAAAAAGAGATTTAATTAAAGCATAATGTCTAAGTATTTGGTTCATTAAGTAATTATGGTTATCTGAGTAACACAATTTAAAATATTTATTAAATGTATTTGATAATATATCAAATATGTGCCAGAAATGAGCAACACGCTACTCAAGCTACATGCTTATTATCTATGTAAAATAAAAGATCAAAGCACATTTTTCAGAACATTACTTTTACATAAGCAATTTTTACAGGCATATATCTACCATAAGAATCTGAAGATAATTTTGCAATAAGAAAGGATTTCATTTGATTATTTTAAATGTATGTAAACATCAGAACAGATTTTAAATGGCTTGAAATATATATATATATGCCTTACAAAAAAAAACATTAAGTTTTTTTATTCATTCTTTTTCTAACAAAGCTTAAGTCTCTAGCCAGTACTTTCACTAATTGACCGATAAAGCATAATTAAATTGATTCCTTTTACTAAAAATGTTTCACGTTTATTTTTCATATTTAAAGTTTGTGAAAATTGATGTACCTTTATCCACCAAAAATTTCTTAAAAGTAGTCTGTAGAAAAATATACTTAATCAAATTTTAATGGCATAGTTTAATGAACAAGTTAAAGACAATCAACATCAATATATACTTACGTAAACTCTGACCATTTAAAATATAAAATAAAAATTTACCTTGCTAAATTTCTCCTCCAATTAAGGAATGCTTCTCTCTCATTTGCATCTATCTCTTCTTTTGTCATATTCCTTAAATCCCAATGAGGTCTGCAAAGTAAAAATTCATTCATTAAAACAATAACAATCTTTGATACATAAAATGCAAAATATTTCAAAAGTGATACACTATTAAGATAACAGCACTAAACTACTAATTTAGAAAATCGCCATTCATCTATATAATATGAGTAGATCACCATAATAAGAGTGCAACTTTTTAAATTGTTAAAAAAGAGGGATTGAAAGATCAGCTTCTAAAGTGATAAAAAAAAAATTTATGTTTAAGAAAGTTCCAGTCAAGCTAAGAATTAAACTGGAAGCAGATTGCTTATATTTGTTATAAATACAGTAACTTTACAAATTATGAAAGAAAAATGAGTTTAATGCAAACCTTCGAGGAATACATAAAATTTCTTTATTTTCTTCATGCATCAGAGACAATGCAGCTATTTCTTCATCAGTAAGCAGGCCATTTGATACATCAGGGTCAATAATCTTAACATTGTTCATTTCTATAGAGAATCATATAACTATTTTATAACTTTTCCTAAATATTCAAACATTCCTGTATTAAAAAAATATACAGGTCACTTAGGTATTAAAAATAATACTTATAATGTTGTATTAAAAAGGATTCTAAATTTAAATTATGTAAGATTGGCTTGAAAATACAAAAATAATTTAAATAGTACGTTTGAATACAGTAACTTCTCTTGAATTAAGCATTCAAAAGTTTGGCACATTCTACAAACTGGCATTAATCAAGCCATTAGCTTTCATACATATTTTTATGTGAATTTAGGTGTTTGTTAATCTTGACTGTCAGATTA
This sequence comes from Nephila pilipes, assembly GCA_019974015.1. NCBI lineage: Eukaryota > Metazoa > Arthropoda > Arachnida > Araneae > Nephilidae > Nephila > Nephila pilipes. The sequence continues at coordinate 107,601 of BMAW01079515.1, read as the reverse complement.
CATCATATTGCTTCTAATATTTTCACTCAGTGCTTATCATAACAGTACAGGTCATGTGTATTTTTTCCTTAATCAGTATAATTTTTCCTTTTTGTTTGTTTGTTGGATATTTATATCATCTATACAGGTTCAGAATATACATAAACTCATTATATTTATTCTAATCATTTAAATTTTAATTTAAGGTTATATATATAATTTTAATATCCCCAATAAAACTATATTGACGATTAATAATTTGACATGACATAGTCTTGAATTATAAAAAGGTTAGTGTGCTTTAATTTTAAAATAACGTTTCAGTTAAAATTTCAGAAAATATTCACCCTCAGCAATCAATAACCCTTCTTTTTAATGCTATCAGTATTCCTACTCATATAAGAATATTTCCAAATTTAAGCATGATTTTCTATAATATGGACATCAATATTTAAAATTAAAAATGGAAAACAATCATATTAAACTTTTTAAAAATGATTGTTAAAATCTTTACAGATGGTGTTGAAATACGAGAAGAAATTACTAAGTAAGATTACAAACTTCCCTCTTATGCTTGAATGGTGTTATGAATTATTTTAAAAAATGATGGCAAATGATAAATCTTACTTACATAAATAGAATAGAACTAAAGAAAAAACATGTATATAAAAATACGAAGATTGTTTCCTATCTTCATACACACTACAACAATGCAAGAAGTATAATAATATTAAGTATATATAATGAAATAAAATCAGAGCACAAGATATTAACAATTTAGGTATAGGTATTTAGCATATTGCAGGTGTTTATGTTAATATTTAAATTATTGGATACTAATTTGTCTATGAATGACATATTACAAAAAATAATTTTGCTACGATCATTCTAATTTTCATCAGGACTTTAAAAGCATATAAATACCCAAATGATATCTGTTTCATTGAAATTGGGTTATCACACTATTTATAATTATTATTTGAATTTCATTTGCATTGCATCACAATATTTAAAAAGAAATACTCTTAAAACTGCAATAGAACTTTGTGTCTATGAATTTTTCAATAAGTCTACCAAAAAATAAATAGTTATGGAAGAATCAATTAAATAATTTTAAAAAATTATACACACTGTTAAAAAATTATTTTATACATTGATAGGTGCATAAGTCTAGATGATTCATTTTTTATTACCATTAAATTAAAAAGTTTTGCAGATAATCAATGCAAATATACAGATAAAATTATTTCTTTTTAATTTATCAAAGAAAAATAGAATAAATTAAGCTATAAACTTATGAAGGAGCAATAATTAGTACACTATGACTAACATAATTTCTTCAGGAAAAAAAATTATCATTGTAACCCATCATATAAATTTTGAAATATATGTTATGCACATTCAAAATATTTAAGTATTTCCCATAGAAATTTTGCATGAAAACTTATTTTTAAGAATATTAGATTAAATCTGAGTACACTTTAAACATAATATCTTTATTACATGAACTATGTGCAAAAGTTTAACTGTATCCAATACTGGGAGTTCTCAACATTTTAATTAGTAGGATTATTGAACATTTTACGCATATTAGAGTGACAGTCTTCCTAATATCTTCTAAAAATAATTGCAGAATAATAAAAAAAAAGTGTGTTTAATTGCCATGAATATAATAATAGAGTTAAAATAAGAGACAAATTTATTATTTCTATGACTACAATAATGGAATCATTTGGATATTTTTAAAATGAGGAAAACATAATAAAACCAAAAGGTTATAATTTAAAATAGATAACTTTCAATCAATATAAGATACATTACGACTTACTGTTAAAAACAATTTTCAATACAAATTGAATAGTTTCTGCAGTTTAAAAGGCTGACATTGGCACAAGTAACAAAATAATGTAACAGATTTCTATTAATACATTTGAGTATCCTGAAATTTATTAAAATAGATGAGGGAAACATAAAGTTGAATAATTAAAAGAATTTTAAAAAATCAAACTATTTCAGGAAAATTCCCCATTCTAGAAAAACTCCATTTAGAAGGAAAAGAAAAAAAAGATAATATAGCAAAATGTTTATAATTTTTGCTATGAATATGGATAAGTATTTTTTTAATTACCTTAATTTTTAATATACAGATGGGCCTAAATTATACAGTAATACAAATTAAATAAAATCGATAATTAAATGGGTAAAGAGGATTTACAGAACATACGAGGGCAAACTAGGATTCAGCACATAAGAGAGCAAACTAGGATTCAGCACATAAGAGAGACCAAGGCTCAAAATTTTAAAAAACATATTTTAATACCTGATAAGAAATCTTTTTCTGCTAAAGCGGCTGTATCAAGAAATTCATTAAGAGCTGTCTGTTCCGTTACACTAGTCAAATTCAGACGCCCAAAATCTCGGCCATCGGGAAGATCGCTCACATGCCTCTGATGAAATTTCATAAAAATTAATACCTGACAAAAACTTAAATACAAAGCAAAGCTTTTTCAAATAATGTTCATTCAATTTAAATTATACTTACGTAATTATCATGAGCAACAAATTTTCCTTTTCTTTTATGGGCTTTGATGAGCGCTCTACCTAACCCAAAATTATTATTCTTAGGCATATTGACTAACTAATAAGATTACCAATAACAATGGAATTATTATTTCCTTCCAAAAGTAATAAACATCCAGACAAATATCGGAAAAGTAATACCCACGCGCGTTACATTTAGTTTGTTTTCGTGCAGACACATGTATCACAATTCATATTGCCATTTTTCTCGTAAAAAGATTATTAATTTTTTTTTTTTCAGTAGATTCAATTTCTTTACTTTGATTAACAAAAAAATATCATTCATATTTTCAAACTAGAAAATAATCATTACAAAAATAATGAGTTTGAATATATTTCACGATATTCTTTGAAGTATTTCATTTAATAATAAAAAGAAAAGTTAATAGGGACGTTCGGCTATTTAAATAATGGGAACTGAAATGAAATGAGGATTTTGATACAGGTGGATTCGATTGGCTGTCGTGTTATGTGCATCGAAAATGGACAAAAAAAAAATAGGAGAGAGGAAATACTAAGCACTGGATTCATCAGCAAAATTATTATAACTCCACGGGCTTTTGAATAAATTCAACTTAAATGATAACGCACAATGTAGAACATGTAACCACATAAATGATTTGGAACATATTCTTTTGACCTGCGATAATTATGCCACTCAGAAATCTTCTCTGGAATATTCTTAAGATAGACCCTCAGAAAAATATTAATTTCAAAGAAGTTTTGGAGAGAACCGTGGCTGATAAAACCAGTTTTCAGAGTATTCTTGCAAAAGATGAAGTATTTTGATATTTATTGAATAAAAAGATTCTATGTAAAAGAGAATAATAGTCATTGTTGCTTTATATCCCATAAAACAATCAATTTATCACTGTGCATCGAAGGCGTAATGTGTTGTTGCTCGTCTCAAACGTTTATCTATGCTCAATTCAAAAGAATATTATTTCGCATTGGTGCGCTTGTATTGAGAGTATAATTTAGGGTTGTTTGATTCAGCGTTGTAACACATTTTATGTCTCAGTAATGTACAAAGAAAGATTGAAAAAAAATAATACACAATTGTTCTTTTTTTTTTTTTTTTTTTTTTTTTTTTTTTCTTTTACTTAAAGTCTAAATATTTTTAATTAATATCAGTTCGCAGACTAAACATTTTCTACATTAGCTAAGTAAAAAAGAGGAAGAATGACAAATAAAGCTCTTAATTTATTGATAGCATCTATGAATATTATATATATCATAAAATGAATTTTGTTGAAATTTTTAATCTTAACTTTTTTTTGTATATTTCCAATAAAGGCAAAATACAATAAAATGAAAAGATTCATGCTGTCGTATAGAATGTTTGGGCTCTTGAAGTATCAATACTTCTCTCTTCGACAGTTAATAAATGCCTATTGTTTGAATAATTTCTTATAAAAACAATTGTGCTTTAAAAAATTAATATTTTGTTTATTTGAAACAAATTCTTGAAATAAGAATACTACTTTTAAGCCAAATGTAGAAAGAACCACGATTGAAGAAATTTTCTCCGACACAACCGGCGGTGCAGTATGTGTGTTAACACAAAGCGGCTTGAGGTATATGAAAATAAAATTTTAAAAAAATGAAGGATTTATTTCTTCCCTTTTGAAATTGGAATGTAATAAAAATCAGCATTTTGTAACATGACACATTTGATAAACATATCGTCCCCAGTGGTTTTAATTTATCAATAGAAATATTTACTAACTTGTCTTTGGTTACCCAAAGTCTTTTTTCATTTCTTACTAAGTACCATATTGTATTGCTGTTCATAAGATTCCTTCAAACATAGAACGAAAAAATATCAGTCTAAAAATATTTTTGAAAAATGATATTCATTGAATTATTATTTCAAAATCCACACGTTGTCTTGCAATCGTTGTTATTAAATGTAATAAAAAAAAATGTTTAATTCATTTGAAGAGACATTTTGTAAAACATTTAAAAATATTTTTATCTACATAGCTCATCCTTAGAAAATAGCAGTATTGAATTTTTTTTCAACAAAAAAAAAAAATTCCAAAATTTGCTTAATTTTCTAAAAATATATTTAAAATTTCTTTACTTCTGATTTTTCTCGTGTTCTAAAATCCTTCATTGAGGAGGGAGGGACAGGATTATAGTTCCTGATGTAATTCAGATTGTCATTATTAACTAATTTTTATTTTCTGTTCCTTGTATGTATCTTGTAAATAGTTCCAAAAATCCATCTGAATGTTTTTTTTTTAAAGTTGTGATAACAACTTTCTCTGTTCTGTTCATGTTGATTCTTTAGTAAGAATTGCTTTCTAGAAGTATATTGTTCTCTTCATCCTTTATTTTACTGTTCTTGATTGTTTATCAAGACCGAGGAAAACTTTCCAAGTACTTCTGATAACTAGAACTTAAATATGCAAGAACTAATTATCAGTTGACTTTTCTAACTTAAGAACATACATCTGAAATAAAATAATAATAAAAAATATATATATTTAATTCTTTTTCTACTTTTATTCCACGTCTGAGATAAAAGCTACATTTTTCTTAACTTTCTTCTTTACTGTTTACTTTTAGGGATAACTTTCTCTCATTTCACTTTTACTTTCTTTAAATTTCAGACAAAGAACAGATTTAATTGCAGTGGCGCACCCAGAAATTAATCTGTGGAATGCATATCGTCATTGTAATGAAAGAAACAATTTATTTAACTTAAAAATACCACTTGGTAAATAATTCGAAATAAAAACCAACGTTTTTATATGGTGGCAAAGTTTATTAAGAAAAATTATTGAAATATTAGTTAAAACTTATCTCAAATGTCTAAATATTGCACTGATGAATATATAAATATTGTTCAGCCAAAAAAAAAAAAAAAAATTGCTAAGTTTGGCAATTTTTGAAATCGCGCCAGGTGGTTGGGCTAAACTGCATTGTTAAAAAAATATTGAAATATTAGTTAAAACTTGTCGAAAATGTCTAAATATTGCATTGTTAGGCAAATAAGAAAGATTCCCAACGTTTCAGGGTTCTAGCTTGATGAGAAGTTGGTTAAATTAATGATAGAAAATTTGATGACACACTGATACACACACAGACAGACACACACCAAGTGAAATACATAAAAACGTTAAAACTAACTAAAATTAATTAATTCTTGCGATAAATTAAATGGTTGGAATGCAGTTTAACCCAACCACCCTCGGTGACAGGAATTATTTGGCGGTATTTTGCCAAATGTGGCTACCTTGGTCAGTTTTACGGACTTAACGTTCAACCAAAAAAATTGCCAAGTTTGGTACCAGTTTTTGAAATCACTCCAAGTGGTTAGGCTAAACTGCATTATTAAAGAAAATATTAGTTAAAACTTGACGCAAATGTCTACATATTGCTTTTTTAGGCGAGTAAGAACGATTCCCAAAGTTTCAGAGCTCTAGCTTGATGGGAAGTTGGTTAAATTAACGATCGAAAATTTGATGACACACACACACACCAAGTGAAATACATAAAAACGTTTTAAAATACACTATATCAGTCTTATTTCTCTTATTTAAAACTGTTCAAGCATTGATATAGTCCTTATCAAGTTATAAAAAAATACTAAAATTAAAGATCATTTGGGAAGTATAATAAAGATATCATGTGAGAACAAAAAATTCCTGCTTACCAGAATCGGTGGTACTCAACATCATTGAAAAATTGATAGAAATCGCTTAATGACTTAAAAAAACGGTCACAATTTAAAAAATGATTATAAAAGTACGAGTTAAATTAAATGAAAAATTTTATACATATTAGATTTTACAAAGTTATATTTCTTCTCCCTTTTTGATTTTGAAAAATATTTAAAACTTCTTCTTCACTTAAAAATATATTCACTAATTTTTATATATTTATAACAAAAAGAGTCTGTTTAAATGCAATTAAGATGTATTGCTTCTTAAGCAGTTTTTTTTTTAAATACTTCATGTTTGAAAACGATCTTTGAGTTTGTTATAACAGGCAAAGTGTTAAAAAATTTATTAAGTTTATGGAACCATTTAATTTGTCGCACATCTGCATCGCCCTCTTGAAAAGCTTCTATAATAATTATTCTAGTTTATTGTGCGAGTAATTTCTTTTTTAATAGTTGATATTCTACAATCAAAAAAACTGATATTACAATCTGATAAATCTGTACTAATTTATTTTCATTGCAGGTATTCATTCTCCAGTATGATTAAAATATTTAATGAACTCATAATTGCTTTGCGTTCTGAGAATCTCATTTTTTAAGATGTAAGAGTACAGCATCCAAAAATTGATTAAAAGTTATTATCCTTAATTAAGATTTTGCTGAAATATTAGGATAAGAGATTTGTTGTTGTTCTTGCTAGTAGTAGAAGAACAATTCTACAGTCCTCGTCTATTATTTGTTTTTAAATAGATTCCAATTTCAGGAAAATTGTATTAAAAATCGTCTCTGATTGACTGCAAATTATTTCAAGTTCTTTAATAATGTGACACATTTGACCTACAGCAATGAAGTTCGCCACGTTAGATTTCAAATAATAATAATAATTCTTGATGTTCAAGGAGTTTTGCTGTCCAATTGCGCAAAAAACGAAAAGCCTGGTTAATTAATTGTCCCCATTGATGACTGTTTAAATCGTCCCATATTTCTTTGCATAAACTACACAATACTTACAGTAAATTTTATCTTCAATTTAGGAGTAAGAGGGCCGTGGGTGTTATACCAGTAAACTATATCGAAAATTTCTCTTCCCTTTTTCATTACCAAACAAAGAGCTTGGAAACACTTACGTATAGCCGTTGGCATCCAAATTTTCCAAGAATAGCAATTTTTTTGTTCGTCAGTTAGCTTACGATTGACGTAATTTGATTCGTCATATTTTTTAAACTGCACTGTTGTTTTTATATCAATATGAGTAATTTCTGAAGAATAGGATTTAGTTTAGTTTTTGTTAACGTCGCACTAGAAGCAACACGAGGGCTATTGGCGACGGACCTCGTAATTTTGAACCACGGTCAAGTGACAAGGACGACACCTGAGCTGGCACCCCCTTTCCTAACATCCACACCATGCGAACGGGAGGACTTTGGGCCCCGAACAGATTTAACGTGCATCAGCCCCGGCTACACGGCGGGTCTTTGGCAGCCAAGGATCGAACCCGCAACTGAACGAAAACCGCCGGCCGCGAGTCCACGACCTTGACCACTAGGCTACCATGCAATTCCCTCTGCAATTCTTCCTGTCAGCCATTTTGTACCTGGAAGAGAGTCAGTTTTTATCAATACTAAAATAACTATATCAACGTTATCTTTCGCAAATTTCTATTTGCTTCTCTCTTGCAAATTTATTAGGTAATCCTTTTTTTCCAAATCTGTTGGGATAACCAATTAACTCTCTGCCAGCTTGACAATGAATTTTCTTTAACATTTATGTGTTGTGGCTCGAGAATGACAGTAATAGGTCTACCAATAAGAAAGTGGTCAGGAGACAAAGTCTCAAAATTATCAAATTCTGATGAAAGGGGGGTTGGGGGCGTGAAGGATTTCACTCCCGACTCCCATAATCCACCGAAATTAGGAGACCTAGGTGGTATAAAATGCTATTCAATATGTTCATCATTAAAATTTTTAATTAACATTCAATCAGGAGATTTAAGTAAATCATGCAGCTTTTTTAATTCAATATTTTCACCTACAAAAGTTTTTCCATTATCTGAAAACATTTTAGAACTTTTACCTCGTCTGCCGTAAAACCTTTTTAAGCAGACAATAAAAGTCTTCGAAGTAAGGTCGGACACAAAGTCCAAATGGATTGCTTTAGTAGCCATGCATACAAAACTACAAACGTATATTTTATTGAAAACCCCTCCTGTGTTGATTTTTAAATTTGACCATAAAAGGTCCACAGAAGTCTACACCACAGTTGTTAAAGAGAAAAGTGGGAGTAACTCTTTCTTTGGCAAATTACCCATAATTTGGTTTAACGCTTTAGGCTTGTTTTTAAAACACGTAATACAATTATGAACAGCTTTATGTGCTATATTTCTTCCATTAAGTGGCTAATATTTACGACGAATATGATACAACAACTTATTAGAACCAATGCGCAGGTATTTATTATGAAAATATTTTATGACCCTTAAAGTTACTGCATGTTTACTAGGTAGTACAATAGGGAATTTTTCATTGAATGATAAAGATGAATTTTGCAATCTTTCTCCAATACGAATAATATTATTGTTATTCATAAAACAATTTAATGAGGCTAACTTACTGTTTCGAGGAACAGGCTCACCATTTTTTAAAGTTTTAATATCCTCAAAAAATTTTACTTTTTGTACAGACTGTAGTAACCAGAGCTCGGCCTTTTCTTTCTTTAAGTGAAAGAGAACCAATGACTCGTTCACCACATGATAACCTGGCATTCTCGCAAAACCTGAAAATAAAACTTATAACTCTAATTAATTTACTAGAGTTATTGGTAACAGAAACAATCATGTTTAGAAAGTCGAGTTGATTTGAAAGAATCAAATTTTTAGAAGTGAAGTTTTTTAGTTCTTTTTGAATTTCAGTGACATTGTTCTGAGATTGTTCAGTATCGTCAGTCTGTGAAAGGTTAGGACCCTTCCACCACATATGACAGTTTATCAGATGAGTAGAATTCAAGCCTCTGGACAGGAGGTCCGCTAAATTGTTTTCGGAAGATATATGATGCCACACAATGTTTTCAGTTAGATTTTGAATTTTTGAAACACTGTTAGCCACAAAGGTTTTAAGAATTTGAGTTAAAGTTTTAATCCAGTTCAATGCAATTGTGGAATCAGAATACAAATTCACTTGTGAAATGTCCATTTTTAGTGCAGCCAAAACTTTGTTCATAAGTTTGGAAAGCAGGAGACAGATAGAAAGTTCCAACCGGGTAATGGTTAGGGTTTTAAGAGGTGCCACTCTTGTCTTGCTGCACAAAATTTCAGTATTTTTATCCCTGCTGATAGTCTGAACAGGTATATAAATAACAGCACCAAATCCCTTCTCGGAGGCATCGGCAAATCCGTGGAGTATGATTTCACCAGGATCTTCCAAAAGAACAAATCATGGAATTTTTATCTTTTCCAAGTCAGGTAAGGATTGCACAAGTGTAGACCATTCTTTAGCAAATGCAGCAGGTAGTTACTTATACCAGTCTATTTTTAGAAGCCATAAACTTTGCATGAAAAATTTTGCTTTACTGATGACAGGTCTTAAAAGACCAAGTGGGTCGAAAAGGCATGCAATTTGAGAAAAGACATCTCTTTTAGTGAAAACCAAATTTTCTGTTATATGAACTTTAAAACAAATGATATCATAAGAACTATTCCACAAAACACTTAGTTTTCGCAGTGTCTTCTTCAGACAATTGATCAAACTGAAGATCAGGCAAACCATTGTTTGAATGTGAGAAATATCATTTGAGCAGAGACATTACAGCACTTTCAAATAGCTGTACCTGTTCTGACTTAAGTGTTTCAAGTTAATTCAAATTGGAACATCCAGTTAAAATATCGTCTAAATACACATTTTGTCGAACAATGTTAGTTGCGATGGGAAAGTTATCTTCCATATTAATTGCAAGTTGCTTTAACACTCGCGTAGATAGATAACATGCAGATGTTGTACCGTAAGTAACTGTTTTTAATTTATAAATTTGGACAGGTTCATTGGGACCTGTTTCCAGAGGATCTTTTGAAAATGTCTTTCTTCCGGATTTATTTCCATCTGTCTAAACAAAGGACGGATGTCACAGCTGAAGAAATAAGCATGTTTTCGAGCACGAAGCATAACGGAAAACAAATATTCTTGTTTAACACCACCCTTACTGAAAACATCATTCATCGAAATATTTAGATCAGTTTTTTGAGACCCGTTGAACATAACTCTTAAAGAATGAGCCCGATTTCCGAATCTAAGTACACCATGATGCGGGAAAAAGAATCCATCATTAGATGTAATTTCATCAATATTCAAAACTTCTTCCATATGACCTAACACAAGTTACTCTTCAATAAATTGAGTATAAAAAACCTTTAATTTGGGATCACGTTTAATCGTTTTCAAAGTAGATCGAGGCGTTTGGGCGCAATAGTCCTCGAATTCCCAAGATTTATATATATTTTTTTATATTTTGTTTGAATGGTAGGGATACAGAATATCGTTCACACGGTTTACTAACGTGTGTGTCTTTCGAAATGATTTTCGCAAAATTTAAGCTCATCACTAATTACAGGTTTCCCTTCCGAAGTGCTTTCCGTTTCCCAAAAGGAGCGTAAAGTTTTATCCAAATTGCTTACACCCTTAGAAAGAAAGCAATGACTAGGAGGGAAACATTCTTCATTAAATGATTCATGATTATAAGATCCAGCTACAGCAAAAAGGAATTTAGATTCAACTAATCACATATTACAGTTTCTTAACCTTATTTGGTTTGGGCCAAAAATATCAAAATAAATAAATAATAAATAAAAAAAAATGCTTACTTCGTAACAAGGAAGAAATCTCCGATGGCTGATAAAAATCTTTGTCAGCAAGAACACAACCCATTGATATGTTAACTTCTGAAATATTTACCCTTTTTTTTTTGAAGGATATACTTTAATTATTTCAGGAAAAAGAAAGAAAAAAAAGCTACGTCTAAACGAAATGATCATCCTAATTCGAAGCAGATGCTTTAGTCAAGTAATTTATTTTCGATTTGGCGTTATTCAAACCTTGAACAGTAGAAATAATTTTTGTTTTGCTTATTCCTAACATTACAGTTGCTTTTAACGTTATATAGCTATTCTCCGATGCGGAATCGAAAACACATTTCATTATTATTATTTTTTTTAAGATCCTAACACGTAAATTATTTCTGTATGAAGTAAATCTTTGACAGTTTGTTGATTAATACTAGATTTCTGTTTCGAGGTCTACGAAACGAGCGGAAGTATCTCTGTTTTGTCTGAAATTGCAAAGGAATCAAAAGTCTCGGTTTGTGTTTTTTACAACGTTTTTCTGAATTTCACTTGGTGTGTGTGTGTGTGTGTGAGTGTGTGTGTGTGTCATCAAATTTTCGATCGTTAATTTAACCAACTTCCCATCAAGCTAGAGCTTTGAAATTTTGGGAATCGTTCGTACTCGCCTAACAATGCAATATTTAAACGTTTGTGATAAGTTTTAATTAATATTTTCTTTAATAATGCAGTTTAGCCCAATCACTTGGCGCGATTTCAAAAATTTGCTCCAAACTTGGCTGGTTTTTATTTATTATTATTATTATTTTATTTTTTGTTTAACTTAAGTCCGTAAAACGGAACAGGGTAGCCACATTTAGCAAAATATCGCTAAGTAATTCTTGTCGCCAAGGGTGGTTGGGTAAAAATGCATTCCATTCATTTAATTTACCGGATGAATTAATTAATTTTAGTTAGTTTTAACGTTTTTATGTATTTCACTTGGTGTGTATCTGCCTGTGTGTGTATCACTGTGTCATCAAGTTTTCTATCGTTAATTTAACCAACTTCCCAGCAAGCTAGAGCTCTGAAATTTTGGGAACTGTTCTTACTTGCCTAACAATGCAATATTTAGATATTTGCATCCAGTTTTAACTAATATTTCAATAATTTTTTTAATAAACTTTGCCGCCATATAAAAACGTTGTTTTTAAAAACGTTGGTTTTTAATTCGAATTATTTACTGTCTACATTTGAGAGAGTCATACATTTATCTTTACAAAGTAATATATTATGCATAGCGTTCAATTTCTTATATTTACAATTGAGGCATGAATATTTACTAGGACAATGATAGAAATGATCCGAAGATAAACAGCGTTTACAGATTTCATTAATCTTGACCAATTCTTGTATTTGAGCAAGAGGAAGACTCTTAAATTCACCACATTTATAGAGTGGGTTAGAACAATTGAACTCAGGGATAATGCATTTTTAAAACGTTTTTCTGAATTTCACTTGGTGTGTGTGTGTGTGTGTCATCAAATTTTCGATCGCTAATTTAACCAACTTCCCATCAAGCTAGAGCTTTGAAATTTTGGGAATCGTTCGTACTCGCCTAACAATGCAATATTTAGACGTTTGCGACAAGTTTTAACTAATATTTTATTTAATAATGCAGTTTAGCCCAAACAGTTGGCGTGATTTCAAAAATTGGCACCACACTTGGCGATTTTTTTTTTTTTTTGTCTGAGCGTTAAATCCGTGAAACGGAACAAGGTAGCCACATTTGGCAAAATACTGCCAAATAATTCTTGTCGCCAAGAGTGGTTGGGTTAAACTGCATTCCAGCCATTTTTTTACCGGATGAATTAATTAGTTTTAGTTAGTTCTTACGTTTTTATGTATTTCACTTGGCGTGTGTCTGTCTGTGTGCGTATCAGTGTGTCATCAAATTTTCTATCGTTAATTTAACCAGAGCTATGAAATTTTGGGAACCGTTCTTACTTGCCTAACAATGCAATATTTAGATATTGGTGACCAGTTTTAACTAATATTTCAATAATTCTTTTTAATAAACTTTGCCACCATATAAAAACGTTGTTTTTAAAAATGTTGGTTTTTATCTCGAATTATTTATTTTGTTTTTTCTTAGTTAGTAGAGACTTAACCCGCGGTGAATTGTTTGCTTTGATGTCAGTTCTTTTATTTTTTATTGGAAAATTTCTTGAGGAGAAATCGCTCATTTTAACCGATTTTATTTGAACAGATCGATTTTTCAAAAACCAAAGGAAGCTTTGTAAGCTTGGTACAGCTGTAGATTTAAGCTTAGTTGAAATAATCTTTGAGATTCTCTATCAACCTTTTTAATTAGTAAATGGAGTATGATAGCATCGGAAAGTGAATTAGACATCATATTTAAATTTTTCAGAGAGCTTAGATAACTTCGAACAGTGTCCGTTAACGGTCTGATTTGAGCAGGTTTTTCATTATGAACTTTTGAAATAGAAAGTATTTCTGGAATATGAATATCTACTAAAGCTCTCTTGTTTTCAAATCAAGATTCTAAAGCTTCCATAAGTGATTCAAAAGTATCTTGATCACTCTGAATTAAAGAAGGGTCATTTCTAAGAGCACCTTTAAGTTAACAGAGCTTTTGAGTCCCATTTACAGTAAATTTATTTCCAATTACATTCGTAAATTGTGTTTTAAACAACTCAAATTCCTGGATTTTACCGTTAAAAGTTGGCAAAGGTAAATCTGGTAACTTAATATTGCCCTTTGGTAAAGTATTAACAGTCTGTGTTTTACTTTCAAATTTAGATAGAAATACAAGAAGGTTTACCTTCAATTCTTGTGCTTCTTCTGAATCAATAGTTAGATCTAAGCTTTCTTTAATACCCATATCATCAGGTAGGGCACAAAACGAAATTTTTAAGTTTTCCAGACCTTTTAAAAGGTCATTTATTGAAGTCAACTTATTGTTTAGTACAATATTGTCCTTTATGGAATCTTCAGATTTCTGGAACTCACCAATGAAAGTTCTAATTTTATTAAGTTTTGTTTTAAACGTGCCGCGATGTCAATTTAAAGCTGTTATTGACATGTCTCGTAACTCGGGTGATGGGCGGACCAATTTATAAAGGGGATTATAAATTAATCCAAAAGGCGGTACGACGGTATTTTAAATATATCGTCTATAGTTCAATTAAGAGGGAAAAAAAGAGACGGTGGAATTAGTTTACAGTTCATTTTATTTTATTAATAAAGCAGAAAGAGAGCACTTAGTGGGCTGCCACTCGGTATGAGCGTAAGTGGTAGAGTGATAGTTAAACAGGATATAGAGGGCGCCGCGTTACATCTAAATAGGGAGGGGCTGAGGAGCCACCAATAGTTATCTTAAATAACTCCCTGAAAGATAGAACATTCCATGTTAAGCTTAATAATACCCTTTCTACAATATGCTATATAAAAGCTGATCAACCTCAAGGGTCTGTAATTTCTCCAATTTGTTTACATATGACTTCCCTCTGAGTTCTTAGAATAGCCTCTGTTTATTTTCAGATGTCGCAGCAATCCTCACCTAAGGATATAATCCAATCAACGTATTAGTTAAATTACAAAATCATCTAAAACAAATAGAGGAATAGATGACACTCAGGAGGATTGCTGTAAACACTATTAAGACTAAAATTCTCATATTTAGAAAAGATCACGCCCCCCTCCTAATAAAAACTCAAATTCTTTATTGATCAAATCTCTTGGGACTCTGAGGTTAAATACTTAGGAATTATCCTGGATTGCAAACTCCCATTCAAACTTCATATCCAATCAATAATTAACAAATGCTGGCCCAAATCCATAACTGTATACCTTTAATTGGTAGAAATTCACTATTAACTCTTACTAACAAACTTCTTCTCTATAAACAAGTAATCCGCCCTATTCAACTTTATGCATCCGATATTTGGGCCATGCCGCACCTACCCACATTAAAAAAATACAGGTTCTTCAAAATAAAATCCTCCGCATGATTACTAACTCACCTTGGTATGTCAGAAATTTACTCAAGGATCTCAATATCCATCCTATTATTAAACACATCAATTATCCCTCTAGAAGATTCTATATAAGACTAACAAATCATAGTAGCACTCTAATTAGGACCCAGCTAATTTTTGTCTACAATAATGTAACCTACGTTCTACCCTACCAATCTTGCAATAATTATTTCCATCTAATTCCCCCATAACACTTAGCGTTCTAACTCAGTCCCTTTTAATTAATTCCTTTATCACTCCTTTAATAGCCTCTTTCTCAGTCAACCATCTCACTCCAAGACCTACATCATCATCTATTCAGCTTTTCGTCAGCTGTTTAATATCCTTTCGCTATCCTACCTCTCCTTTCTTGAACTAGTTTGCAGTCCACCCAGCCAAACAAGAACCATTTTTACTTTCCCCTTCCTTCTTCAACTTTCACATCATTAAATTTTTTTAATAATATTTTATTTATAACTATTGTAATCTTACAATAATAATAATAAAAAAATAATACTCTCTACTTGCTGAGGATTAGACATAGTCCATCGAAGGCACCGAGGGACTTAAAAAAATGATATAAATATTTTTTATAATCGTATCTTACGATAAGATTCTCATCCTCATTGTAAATAATTCATTCACTTTCCTATCCCTTTTCTTTTAAAATTCTTTTGTGCATTAAGCACATTTTAATATGCTTGTTTTAATATAAAAAAAAAAAAAAATTCGAAATAAAAACCAACGTTTTATTGCATTGTTAGGCAAATAAGAACGGTTCCCAAAATTTCAGAGCTCTACCTTGATGGGAAGGTGATTAAATTAACAATAGACAATTTGATGACACACTGATACACATACATACAGACACACACCAAGTGAAATACATAACAACGTTAAAACTAATTAAAATTAATTAATCCGGTAAATTAAATGGTTGGAATACAGTTTAGTCAAACCACTCTTGGAGACAGGAATTATTTGGTGGTATTTTGCCAAATGTTGCTAAATTGGTCCGCGAAGCGGACTAAACATGCAGCCAATAGCAAAAAACTAGCAAATAATTCAAATTTCGCCAAGTGATTAAACTAAACTGCATTATTTAAAAAAATATGAGTTAAAACTTATCGCAAACGTCTTAATATTGCATTGTTAGGCGAGTACGAACGATTCCCAAAATTTCAAAGCTCTAGCTTGATGGGAAGTTGGTTAAATTAACGATCGAAAATTTGATGACACACACACACACACCAAGTGAAATTCAGAAAAACGTTGTAAAAAAAACCAAGGCTTCAATATGACGCTGAGTAGAGTCCACTGACTGCCACTCTTCTCTATCTGATATCTACTGAATGAAATTCATCTTTGCTGCTCTAAATCCCACAAAGAATTAATCAATCAATCAAACCCAGTCTTAAAGAGCTGTCGGAACTCTGTTCATTGCTTTCGCCGTGTTCCATCTCTCTGATTGATATCGAAACTTGAATAGATATGATAAGATACGGAAAAACTTTCGAGAAGCTATTTTTATATTGAATGTTTTGCACCTCACTTTCCTGAAATGAAACCCCCAATTAACTTTACATACGATTGTAAATGTGAAATATATTTTCTTACAAATTTGATATTCATGAATTAAATTAATGAACTGGTTATTTTTAATATGGAGAGAAAGATAGCTGCAGAAATAGAATTTCAAATTAATGAAAGTAAAATCTGTGAAAATGGTTGCCTCCTAGATTATGACAATGCGTGTAAATTTTTGCCTTGTGATGTCAGTTCATGTTATTATGAATATCCTGTAAGTAATATTCCAGTTATAAGTCATGTTAATAAAATTTTATGTAAAAGTTTTTTCTCATTTTATTTTATTGTAAAAAGAAGTAAGGAACATAAATTACTTCTTGTTTCTTATTGTTTATTCAATTTTATTCTATAACAGCGATAAAATTTTCCAGCAAAATAATTCTTCAATTGTATAATAAATAGTTATTTAAAAGAATTAAATAAAATTCCAACGATTTTGATATTAGTGTTGTTTTTAAAGTAATTTACTCTAAGTTTGTAATTCAACAAAATATTAGTTTCAATAAATACTGTTTGAACTTTACTGTGTACATTTATTATTTTTGAAACTACTTAGAATTTGCTGCTCTATATTCCTTATAATCCAATCAACCAATGAAAATTTTACATTTGTAATAATTTGCAAAGTGACTTGAATGAAGCAATGTTTATTAAAAATTATATGAAATACAAAAAAAAAAAAAAAAAAAAAAAAAAAAAAAATTATAATACACACATATATACATTCAAGTTTAATTATTTATTAGTGAAATTGATTAACAGATAAATTAACATGAAAATAAGTAGCAAAAAATTCTGAGGTTGAAAGGGCAGATAAATTTGACTTTCTTGATTTAGTAGATATGTACTGAACTTAAGACCAATATCTCTTATTAAAGTGACAAAAAAAAATTATAATCATTTTAGAGAATCCTTAAAACATGTTTTTATGAATGAGTTAGCAAGCAACATAATTTTCTTTATGAGATTTTTTAAAATATTTCTTATATGTAAATCATGAATGTTCTTTAGATATCAATGTTCTTTTTTTTAAGTAACTTATTAATCAGATACATTCTGTCATGTAATAATTAAATATCACCATTGGAAATAAATTTAAACTTACACATTTATGTATCTTAACAGAAAAATTAACTTCATCTGGATTGAAAAAGTTTTTTTTTTTTTTTATCTAATACATGTAACAATTGAAAATAGTTAACCTTTAAGTACAGTTGCAGTGTCATGAAGAGGATGAAAGGAAACATATTAATACTTATATCAGAAATGGGTTATTTTTAAATGATACAATCAATTCATTGATTCAGTTTTAAAACATCAATATGCAAAAATGTAGTTATAACAATATGAAATAATTTTGATGAATAAAATTCTTTAAAATCAGTACTCCATTTGTATCATAAATAGCAATAATTACATTGACAAAACTTTGGTATTCTTTTGAATAGGTACAGGATATATTAAAGTATATGATAATAAAACTCTTTGATAGAGATGCAATGAAACTACTTTTGAGTTTTGTCATTAGTCAGTTTATAACTTTGGACAAAGTTTTCGGTTAAAGCACTGACAAAAATAGAATGCATAAAATAATAAAATGTTGCTATTAGTATTAGCAATATTTTTTTCCTATTGGTGATTTATTGAAGATCTTGCAACTATGGGACAGCTACACATTAGTCAGAAAACTAGATATACTGATCTAAACACAAATAGGATTGATGTTTCAACTTCAGATGCCTATTAAAAATGCCTTATGCTTAAATATTTTATTTTATATAGAGAAAAGTCATACTTTTAATGAAGCCATCTCTATTTCAAACTTATAATCAAAGCAATCCTAAGTTCTACGAATTTCCAATATTTTTTCTTTCAAGATATACTTTGCAACTATTTTTGAATTTTAACTTTTGATTAATATTTTATGAAGTTTGTGCACCTTGTTTATTTGGATTAATTCATATGATTTATTTTTAGAATTGAAATGTTTGTTTGCAATACAACAAACTTTTTTGTTTTTATTGTATCACATATTTATAGAAAAATTTAAAGAGTTAAAATTTGTTCTGTAAACTTATTTATTTACTGTTTTATTTCAATATGGGATTTTTCCCCCCCTAGTTGAAAATTATGTGTCCAACTTCAATCTCAAAATCTTGTTGCCAGTGGGTTTTTCCCATTATATATGGAGGAGGTCTTGTAGAAGGAGACAAAGTGAATATATCCTTCAAAATTGGATGTAAATGTTCTGTTGCATTAGCAAATATGTCTTTTCCAAAGGTATTAATTTATTGTTTGTATCTTAATTTTGCTCTTTTTCTGTAGAACTGGAGGGTTTTCATTCACAGTGAAAATAATTATCAAATTATTGATTGTGATTTATATGTTTTTCGTCTGCTTTAATCAATGTTATTCCAAATTTACAAAATGAACTATTGGAATGGATTTCATAATTTTGAATCTTGGTCAAGTTATAAGAGCAGCACCCGAGTTATTAATCTCTATCTTAACTTCCACACATGCCATATTAGAATTTTAAATTCCTTTTATTCTATAGTATCTGGAATAATTAAAAATTGAATCAAGAATTGGTAGCCATAAAGCTTGCTGTCTTGGTTGTAACTAAACAAAATGCTGTTGATAGCATAAAAGAGCCGAGTTATAAATGTTTCAAATACATAGAAAACCTCAGACTTAAGTGTAGTTAATGAAAAATTACATTAAAGGGAACAGTGAGAGACAAAAAAAAAATGTAAAATTGAGAATAAGACAGCTACTAACCAGCTCAGGATGAAGATTATTAGCCATGTTGATTATTATGTCTGCCTTCAGACCCCTGAATAGAAAATAAAATATCCCTTAAAAAACAAATCTCTCCATATGAAATTAATCCTAGAGATAATCGGTGAATGCCTAGTTGCAAGAGCATTTACAATACATTCGGTGAATTCTCCATGTTTGTTTCCACTGAACATCATTTAGAATTGCTGCAATCTAAATGCAGTTAAATTTATAAATCCTAATGTAGAGTGGCGTGAAAGTTCAGAACAGGAATTAGCAGTTCAATTATGATTCTTAGCATTTGATCATGGTTCTGAAATTATTATGTTTTATACCAATACCAAGCATATTTTATCCCCACTGTAACATATTTGCCTTTTTAAGAAAAAGTGACCTTTTACACCACATTTGAAGTTTTAACATTTTTTCTTTCTTTATCAAACCTTGTATATGTTTCTTATTTAGGTATTCATGCTTTTTTTTTTTAATTATTAGAATTCATACTAGTTTCAACAAATATTTGATTCATCATAGCCTGATTTGGCTCTAGCATCATTAAACTCAATGGTGATTCACTCACAGCAAGCATATTGCATTGCAAGACATAAATAAAAAGCAAACAAAATCAAGGAAATAAATTCTGGCCAACTCTTAACTGCTCACCTTTTTTTGCTTGTCGTAATCATTAAATAAAATTCACCGATACTGAAAATATTAATGGTTTTCTTTTTCATTCCTGATGTAAAAAAAATTGTATACAAGCTATTATGATAGATATATAACATTCTTTAATATTAACATAATATCAACAGCTTTATTTAATTAAATCATTATATAAGAAGTAAATTTGCTGAATTTAAATTGAATTCATTCATATATTCATGTAGAATTTTAATAGTGCATGATTTTTAAGAATAGTGCATGATTTTTTAAGAATAAGGGGAAAAAATATACAACTACAAGATATTTTATTATCTTTCAAATAATTTAAGTTGAATATTATGAAAATGCTAAAAGTTACAAAATATTTAAAATAAAATAATACTCTGTATAATAATTTATTTCCATTCAATAGCTTTTTTCTCTAGGTTTATTGTTGCGAAAATGGAAAAGATAGTCAACAACATGCAGTATATTATATTGATTCTGAAGCTCTGTTTTGTGTATTACCTGATCCTCTGGTATGTTTCAAGAATGCATCGTACAATCAATCTCAAACATTTCATCTTGCATCAGATGCAAATTTAGTATTTCTTGATTGGTTTACATCAGGAAGGTACATGAGAGGTGAACGTTGGGCCTTTACTAAGTAAATAATATTCTTAAGATTATGATTGCATGCAAAAAAAAATAATTTTTAGAAAATATACAAAAATAAATTAATGTTAATATTTGGCTGCACCAAACTCATAGTTAGTATAAATTAACCATTTTACAATTTGGAGAATTGGATTTTTGTTATCACATTTCGCACAGTGTTATGATCAAATGGTTGTTGAAAGTGACAGCCTTTTTTCCCCTAATTGTTACTGAAAATGTCACCCTTTTCTGATGGTTATACAGATAGCTTCTAAAAGATAGACTTTAAATAATTATTTTTGGTATATTAATGTAATATCAACAATATTACTCACACTTTTAAACAATTCAGTAAATAATATTAGTTTATAAAATATCGCATCAAAATATCTAAATAAATACATCAAATTTTAAACTATGAAACATTTAAATGCTATATTTACCAAAATCTTTTTGTGAGTGATACAATTTAAAACAAGGAATTATTCATCATTAGAATTATCTAGTTTTTACTTTTAAGCTATTTCAGAAACAAACTCCTGCCATATTACAAAAGAAAAATAACTAAATCAACAACTTGAATGATAACATTTTCTCACATTATGCGAAAAATTTCATGGTACTCATACTGCCATATGTATGCTATCAAAGTAACTAAATTTGGCCAGTAAGTATCATTTGTAATACTATAACAATGCAGGATAATATGGTCGGATAAACTCAATTCATCCGCATGTAAGAGAGAAAAGTTTCGCTTTGTGAGTTAAGGGCTCAGTTGCAACCATTTGAGTTGAAATACTTCAGATGAGCTGAACTCGTCTCTGCGCATTATGATGTGCTATTTGAATGTGAACTGGGCTTGTTCATAACCTTGAAAGGATTAAATTTAAAGTGAATATAAAACTTACTTCAATTTACTATTTTATAATACCAAACATTATATAATAATTCTTTGCTTTTTTGAAATGGATGGTTTGAAAGTTATCTGGAAGATAAATGTTTAAGTCTTTGATTATATATTCTTTGTTTCCTCTAGAGCAGTGGTACCCAATAGGTCAGTTCTGCTTACAAGTGGTTGTTTAAAAGATGTAAAGGGTGCGGGAATTATCAAAGGAAAATTTAGGGGATGTTGAGAACCAGTTGTTGCCTACCCCAGAGCAATACCTGTAAAAATTCACTGAAAAGCTTGAATATACCAAAAACTTACATCTAGTTCTAAAATGTCTTTTAAGTGAGATCATTCCAATTAAATGCAGGTATCGATATATAATAATTTTGTTCCCATTAACTTTTTGACTTCACAAATGAGTTAGAACATATGCAGTGCACCTCAGGATGTGTGTTTCAAATTAATCAACAAAGCTTATATTTAAAAGTCTGGATAGGTCATGACAAGACTTAAGGCTCCTGTTAAAATATCCCCATTAATTTCATAACATAATGTTAATCCTGAAAAGTTTTTTTATTTTTCTTTTTAAAGCTCGATTTTTTTAATTGCATTGAAGAATGAAAAGAAGTTTTGCATGATTATAGAATTTCTTTTTCTAACTTTCAAAAGTATTTTAAATATTTAGAAAATATCTGAATATGTACTTCATAAAGGATATCAAGAACTGAAGCAGATTTGTAATTTTTTTTTTAAAAAAAAGGGAGAGGGTAAGTCATTAAAGGTTGGGAACTTTTCATCAACAGTTATTGCTTTAGGTGGACATTGGTCTAGGGATATTGCCAATGGACCTTGAAATTCTGAACATCAGTCAAATGTGGAGGATGATACTTGACTCGCATCTGATTTCCTCACCAAGCTTTGCTAGGACTTTAAGATCAAATTAGATTTAACATACAGTGGCCTTTCCCATTATTCCACATAATGGTTTCAGTGCAATAAACTAAAATAACATGAAAAGTCTCTAGAAATATGTTGTATTGGACATTAAAAAGAACGATAGTTATGAAAGTACTCCGATAATTATAGCTTTAAATAATAAACATTCAACAATTTAACATTAAAATTCATAATTTTTTTAAAATATGATTATTTTATAGGTTCACATATTTCATCAATGGTTATCTTTTAGTTAATGTAATAAAATGTATTTTTAATTCTTTTTTTACATAGTGTGCAAGAAAACTTATCTTCATATTTTAAGTTATGGAAATTATATGATACAGATCTTTATATTTATCATAACTTTTCAATACAAATTGTATAAGTTTCTATTGATTTTTAAAATGTTTGTTTTTATGTCATAGAAGTATCATATTGCTATAATTGGTGATTTTAAGAACATGTTAAGGTTTATGAGAAATTTGTAGATTTGCAGTTATTATTTTTTATTCATTATATTTTTCATCAGCACTGATTAATTTTTATCCTTTGAATGTAGGATATACAAACAGCAAATGTCACACTAATTTTACTGAAATTGAATGTTTTCATTTCACATGGATAAAATGACAATTTTAAAATTATATTTATGATTTGTTTTTTTTTTTTTTTCTTCTTAAAAAGTTTATATGAGTGATCTATGCAACACAAAATTATAAGTTAAGTAAATTCCAGTCAAGAACTAGATGTTAAGCTTCCTGAACATTAAAAAAATATGTTTAGATCCTTTGAGTAACGTAGACTAAGAATTATACTCATTACTTACTTTTTTATTTTTGCTTTTCTCTGTTGCCATTTAGTTCACTTTAATTTTCTTAGTGGATTTTCAGCAAACAGACATGTGAGGATTGTGGGTTTATGGTGCAAACAGCCAAGTCTAGAAATGCTGTGCCAAACTGACAAACAGGCATAAACTTTCAATCTCTTGCAAAAAAAATTAAAATGTATGATATTTATATAAGATATATGTAATGATTTAAATTAATTCCTATTAATTTCTCACAATAATAATTTAATCACCTAAATTTTCCCATTCTCTCCTTTAAAAGATAATGTTCATTCTATTTCCTGATACAATTCCTTTTTAATTTATGCAATCACGTGTTCTTAAAAATTTGCAGAATCAGCAGACAGACAGTACAGACTTGTAGAGATGATCCCTACCAGACTTTAAGTCTATTCTTTGATCCCCTTGAAGTCCCTCCATCCAGACTATGTGGTCTCTGACATTTAAAGTGAAATTTCCCTATTATATAAACAAAAACACAGTGAAAAACTCTCTCTTCTTACTCTCTTGCTGTCATAATCTGTATCCAATGGCAGAGTTGTGTAATTCCCGTCGTATGGAAATGGTATCTCTTTGCTAAAATAAATAGTTCTATGAAACTGAAATTGGCTTCGACTGTTTTATATAAAAATTAATTAAATAGTAATAGTTAAAAGTAAAATACTTTACATATATACATATAATGGTTTATTCCCTCTAACTCAACAGACCTTCCCTTTAATTCGAAAATTAATAATTTTAGGATGTCTCCTAGAAAATAAACATTTTGGATAAAAAAAAAAATGCTACAACATTAATATCATAAATAAAACACACACTATGTATAAGTTACAGAGCAACATATTTAAATATACTATTTATTTCTAATTGAGTTTTTTTTAGTTAGAAATACATTCTACATTTCATTTAATATTTCAAAGCATTTCCTTTAAAATATGAATGTAATGTTTTGTTTGACTAAATGTAATGTTTTGACTTCATATGTTAAAATGAAATTTTTGGGTACATATTTAATATTTTTAAATTTTGAGAATTCAGTTTGATAAATACTAACATGTTAGTATCACTTCAGCTTTAAATGGTAGGATGTTTATCTACCTGGTTTGGTAGTTGGTCCAATTTTTTAATTTTAGATTAAGATAGCTGTAAAGAATTTTAAATGCTAGGTTTTTTTTTTTTATATAAAGTACTGAATTCTTCAGAACTGAAATGTTTTAAAATATATCTCAATAATTATTGAAGTGCTTTTCATAGCTTTATATGGTTTTGTTTTTCTTCTTCTTAAACTTTTTAATACTTAATGTGAATTTGTATTTTTCTTTTTAGATTAAAAAGTGCAACATCAATTTTTATAAATGACAAATTAGAATTTAGAGAAGCTCAGAATATTCAAAATTCTCCATTTCTTACCATTGAAAATGCAATGAAAGAATATAATATTGTTGGAATTTGTATGATTATGGGTTGTCATTTAAAATTTTTATCTTCATCAATTTTGTTACAATTGCAAAAGTGTAGAGAATATGGTGAGTATTACTTTATTGGTTTACCTAAATATATATAATAATTAAGTAAGTATATGCATGTGTTGATTCTTTTTTTAAAGGGGAAAAATAATATGTAAATAAGTGTGAGTATTTTAAGAACTGGTTTGGATTGCTTATTATAAGTAAAAAATGCATAAAAGTAAACTTTTAAAAAATATTTGCTTTTTTCATGTAAATGGTTCTAATGTAATGTATAATCTTTAATTCTACATAATCTATAAAAAAAGGATATCTTGGATTAAAAAATATGTGTTTAAGAGTTACACAGTTAGAAATAGAAACGTACTGAAAATTGAAACGAATAAGATTTATAAAATGTAACAAAAAAAAAATAAAAAGGAAATTTTACATTTATCTTATATTTTAGGTGAAAAACCAAACCCAAATTTACTATTTTCTGTAAGCCCTTTGAATTTGGGTGCCAGTTCTAGACAGTTTGGTTGCATTTTAAGATTTGCTGCTGTATCTGTACCTGAAGTATGTATTTTAACAATTTGTGTATTTTTCAAGAGATGTTTATAACTGCTTTAATTATTATTTCTCCCCTTCTTTCAGGCTATCCAAAAAATTACAGATTTACTACAGCCTTTATTTCAAGTTATTGGTAATAATCCATTTGCAAATAAATAATTTTTATGAATCTGATTTGAAAATTGTTCTCATACAGTAAGAATGAATTTGTTCAAATGAACAGCATATTTTTAAAAATCAAATAAAGGAAAGCTTTTTAAAAATATATTTCAAACTTATGTCGATGATGGGAAATTTTTATTTTTTAAAGCTTTTATTACATAAATATCTTTTTCTGTCAACATAAAAAAATGGACAAATATTGAGTGGATATTGATATAGTATGATGATAAACTTTTCATAAAAATGAACCATATCTTAAAAAATAGTGTACTTCGTAAAATTTTTCATTATTGGTTGTAAATTTTTACAAGACATATATGTTTTATGCTATAAAAACATCAGTTGTTTTTTTATACACGCTATAAAATACAAGCATTATATTATTTTATATAGATTATATACATTTATTATACAAAAACTGTCACTTGGAAAATTACTTGAATTGTGAAGGCCGTTTTATTGTATCCCAAATTTCAACACATCTTTCAATAGTGAACTTCAGCTCTTCTTGTGATTCTAAAAATAATTAATTTGCGAATAATACATTGAAAAACAAAATAATTGCTATCAAAACAATTAAGATTAACAAATGGGAAACAATTTTGAAATATATTAATTTTATTTGTTTCACTTAAAAATAATACATACCTCTACTAAGATGTATAACAGCAATTAATTGTTGCAATTTATTTTTGAAAATAAGCAATTCTTCTTTAACACATTTTTGCTCTTCTATTTTGGATTTAAAAATAGATTTGCGAATTCGTTCCTAAAATAAAGCAAAGGTTAAATTTTTAAAAGAATGTATTTCTGTAGAACATATTAACTCATTTTTAAAGTTAAAAAGTAAACTCAAGTTGGTAATCAGCCAATATAGATCCAACCATAGTTGGAAGCAGGTGAGAAAAATAAAACTTTACAATCTTAACATGTGCATTTACAATATAATACTTCAGCAATAAGAAAATATGCAAAACATTTTTTTTAAACACACAATATGAACGTACGTTTTAATCCCATTACAAAATTGTATTAAAAAAAAATTAAATCATGTAGACACCTTATTTTGTTTATAAACTATAAATGATAGAAATATACCTCAAATATTATATAAAATTATAAAAGGATTAAATATGTAAAAACATTTTTTTTTTTTTTGTATTCATAGACATTTTATAATAATTTATATCAACTTCACAAATTGGATAGCTTGAATTTATAACATTTTAATCAACTAGGTCTGGTAACTATTAAAATCAATCAAATATTTCAAAATAATTTGAGTTCATTATGAAAAAAATAGTCAATATAAGCAATAGATAATTTTTATAATCTTGTAACACATTCATATACTGCAAAAGTTGTACCAAATGCTTATTGAAAAATTCATCTACAGTAATTGCTTATTCAGTAATTATTAGTTTGATGTATTACAAAAAACATTTCATAAGTTGATTTATTCTAAAAAGTTCAAAAAAAAATTTCTTTACTGTAGTTAACAAAGATTTTGGAAGCATTGGCGACAATTTATTTCATAGATAGAAATTAAATACTATTTTTAATTATACCTAAAATGAATCTTTCCCACTTCAATATAACTTAAACATGAAATTCACATAGCTAGGTAAAATTTCTAATAATATTTTCCCAGAAAAATCTTGTATGCAAATATGAGTATAACGATGATTTAATAAAATATTTTTCATAGATATCTTTCTAAATATACAAAGATTTTTTATACAGTTAATATAAAAAAAAAAAGAAAATTTACCTCAAGTATTCTCTGTTTGATTTGTTCAATCTCTTTATCAAGTTCTTTATCTTGTTCTTTAGTGGCAGGGTTAGTAAGATGTATTTCATCTTCAGATAATACAACATGATTTGGTATCATGAAAACATTTGAATCAATATAAATCTAATTTTAAAAAATAGAATATTTTCTGCTATATTGTCATAAATATCAGTAACAATTTTAAAAAATATTCTCTAACTACATTATAAACATATTTGTGACTGGAATATAAGTGAATCATTATAAAATTTTCATAAATTTCTGGAGCATTTAATCTTTTCAATTTGCAGTAGTTATTTAATTCTATGTAATAAGCATGAAGTATCCCTAATGATCTTTTTTTCCCTATGGGGTGTACAGTCTGTGATAAATGTGTTCTTAGAATATCTTAGCCATATTTCTCTATTTTCAACTCTCCTTGTCAACCAATTACTTATTTTTTAAAAAAAATTCTGATGTCTAGATCACAGATAACCAGATTTGGCTCTCGTGCTGTGCACTTCAACTTTCACGCACACTAAGAAATAAACAAGATGTTTGTGATGTATAAAAATGGTAAAAAAAATTCTAATTATTTTTAATCAATACTAATACTGTTTTAATTTATAATATTTAAAATTAACAGTTAAACCTTTTTTTTTTTGAATGATGGAGCAAAGTTTTTTAGCCATTTAAAGGAATTGCTGATAAAATTGAAACACAGAAAAGTTTAATTCAAATCAATTACAATCTTAACTTTCACCAATAGTAACACAGCATTATAATCATGATAAATGAATTCATGCAGACATTATTTATTAGTAAATCCAAATGCAAACAAACTTGAATATAAATTCAAAACCTTTAATAGCTACTTGAATTATCTAAATAGCTCATAAAAATTTATTCAAAAATATTCACATATTGATTCGTCAAATTTTATACTCTATGTCTAATCTGCATGACATAATTTAATAAAAACAAATTTGATATTATTTTAAATTAACATTTGTAGATATGATTTTACAATTTAGCCACTACCATTAGAAATTTTCAATATGTGTAAAACAAATTCCGAATGGTAAATTATAGAGACATAAGCCCCCCCCCCCCCCATTCGTAAAATGTTTCTTAAAAACATTGTTTAAAATGTTCATATTTGTAAAAATCACTATGATGAAAGAACTATATTTCAAAGAAAAATTCTACTTACATTATATTTATTGACAA
Organism: Nephila pilipes; assembly: GCA_019974015.1. NCBI lineage: Eukaryota > Metazoa > Arthropoda > Arachnida > Araneae > Nephilidae > Nephila > Nephila pilipes. Next base: position 79,002 of record BMAW01079515.1, on the reverse strand, counting down.
TTTTTACAAAAAACTTCTCAAAAATACAACTTTTGAAATTAATTATTTTAATTCTGTATCACCTTGAATAAATTATCTATTCTAAAGAATATTCAAATTATTGAGTTTTGTTACATATTTATTACTTCTATTTAAGTTACAGTATGCAATTCATTTTTGAAAAGAGCATTCGTAAATGAACGTATAAAAAGTGGTTGCAGGACTATTTTGATACATAATTAATTTTGGTATTTATGTACTCTTGCATAGAAATGTACTGTAACATGTTTTTTCCCTGCAATTTAGACAAGTTTTTTAAATTAATTTGACATAACAAATTTAAAGTTTTGAAAATTATTAATTTTCAAATTGATAATTTATTAATGTAAATAATTAAAAATACTCTTTTATTTTCTTAATAATGAAAAATATATGAAGATTAGAAGTCATAAAATTATATTTCCATGTAAGTTTTATAAATAAATATAGTTTGTTGATAAAATTTTATTATAATCTCAGAACTGGATGAATTATATTTGAATGTCAATGCCAAAGATAGAACAGAAATAAGTCAATTTGGTAATGAAAATATGTAATATGACTTAAAAGGATAAGTACTGAATAATTAAAATAAAATAGAATTAGCTAAATGTTTTGCCTGCTGTTGAAGAAACAGGTGGATTAAAAAGAAAGTAAACCTGATACCAGAAATCTGATATCTACTTAAGATGTGTTTTTTACATTGTGTTAGAAGATTAAGGACTTCATAAACTAAGCAGTTAATTTACTTAAGTAACACCCAATTTCTCTCTCTCCCCCCCATTAACACTTATGAAAATTCAAAATACTGCTATTGCTAGTTATATATATACACACACATATATCCACTATACTTGCTCTATATCTATTCATAAACAGATGATTAATTTATATACACTTAAATTTTATATCTTTCAGAAATATGTGTTTAAACACCTATCATATTCTTAAAATTGAAACTAGAGGTGTTGTTTTAGTTAATTCTTGCTCTAAATCAACACTTGATGTTTATATTGAAAAATTTATTAAGTTTCATATATTTATATTTTTAAGAAATAACATATGTTTAAGCATACTGCTACATATTTTTAAAATTGAAATTAGAGGTGTTTTTTTACCCCTCCCCATAAATTTAAAAAGCATAAATATATTTAAAGAATGTCTACCTCTAATTTATCAATAGATTTATCCAAATGTTTCATTAATTCTTGAAAAAGTGAATCTGTGCTGGAAAGAATAACATCAGTAGAAACCACATGACTGTACTGCAAAAAAAAAAAAAAAAAAAAAAAAAAAAATTTAACCTGAAAAAAAATAAACAATATAATTTATTTGCAAATGCATGCAAAATTTTGTTTAATACAATTTTATGAACCAAATATAATTATTAAGTTTAAAAAAATCAAATTGTTCTTTAACTAATAAATGTCAATATTTTTAATAGAATTTATTAGCATGTAAAATTTTCTGTACTTTGCCGGCATAAATCTCACCAAGCAGACTTTATTGGCGACAACACACAGTATACACATATTCCCTTTGGCATCAGTTGTATAATTTTTAGTGATATTATCGCTTGCGTCAGAGAAATGGAAAAGTACCGAATTTTCTTTCATCAAAAGTATTGTATAATCTGTTGTCTTAAAAAATTAACTCATATGGCCACTTCTATAAATGTTGGTTGTTGTGACTATAAAATTGAGTCAATTTTTTACAGGTAAGTTTCAAAACTCTTCAAGAGACTCATTTATTTTTCACAGGCGTGATTAAAGAAATTAATGTGACAATCTCATTTTATAAAGTAACCAATCAACAAATTTGTCAAATTTATGCCCATTAATTCCTTTCTTACAGCATCCCTAATGGAATTTAATGGTTGGTTATGATTTCATGCATATGAAAACTATAGATCAAGGAGTCTCTGTATATACATTATTACTTGAACTACCAACCAATGATGTCAATTCTAAAATGTCAGCTTTTAAGAAGTATCATTACAGCAATTACAAATGTATTCCTTTAATTTAAAAAGAATCTATAATGAATTATTCATATCCAAATTATTTCACTATCAAGTTAAAAATGTAACAGATTTTACAGATTGTTTACGTTATTCACATTAATATGTATATGTTACTTCACATTAATATGTATTGCTATGCATTTTAGAAACAGCATATGTTTTATATAAGTGCACTACATATTAGCAACTAACAAACATTTTATTTACAGAACATGTTCTAGTTACTTATTTCTGCTAGATACAAGATTCCCTAACCACAGTAAATATGCTTCATAATTTTAAACTAAAGTTGGATTATGAGAAGGTCAACATCTGAACTGGTACCCCACTCTCTATAGCTACTCTGATATCTGGACTTCGAGCCTTGCTAGATTTAATGAGCAGCCCCCCGTACATGACAGGTCTTTAGCAGAATCAGAATTCAAACACGCAGCTTAACTGCAACATCATTCACTGTGGATTCAAGACCAAGACCACTTAGCTATTGTGGCTCCACTGCAGACTTTTATTTCAGAACCAAAATTAATATATACATCATTTGTCCAAAGAAAATTTTAAACTTAAGAGATAAAAATGTAATAAAATAAAATTGAAGGATTAGATTTTTACATTCATTGAAAGACAGAATACATTTCTTAAAGTGAACTAAAAAAATTTGATAAAAGTTTAAGAGCGTAATTATTATAAGAAAGGGAATTCTTATTTTGTATTAAGGAAAATTTTATTGCATAAACATGTACAGGAAAGAAACTTAAAATGAAGATTAATTTATGCAATAGTACTTATTCAATTAGAGAATAACAATCTCTGCATACAAACTATTTAAAACTATTAAAAATCATTAAGTAATCAATAAAAAAACACAAAAATAAACAAAAAATCAGGTAGGAAACAAGATTCAATAGTAGTAAGCTGTAAATTTTTAACACTGTAAAAAAGGTACTTCGTAATAGATTCAATTTTTTTAAAATTTTACCAGTGTGCAGTAAAACAACTTGAGTGATGTTTTAATACTCAAAACTTTCTTCTCAATTATTTATAATTTATGATGAATTAAAAGTAGCATTTATTTCAATAAATATTTAATGTATGTTACTTAAAAAAGAATGGAGAAAAGAATAATTAGCACATTTTTAAGATAAGAAAGTATTTATTCATTAGAACATTTTAAAATTGAATACTAACATGTGCAAGATTAAGCTTTTTTAGCATAGTTACTTTCAAAACATATTTTGATATAATATAACATAATACAACATTTAATACAAAAGCAAAACTTAATAACCATCCTATACAGTAAATCAGTTTTCTGCCATTTCACATGTTTATTTTAATTAATGCAGAGATTTTCCTATATATTTTCTAGCCAGATTATTGTCTAATATATGTACAAAACCAATTTAATCTATTTTAAAAGAAAAGTAATTATTTCATGGAATTAAAAATATATCTATAAAAAGTATGTTTCCAACATATTTAAAGTCAATGATTTATTAGAAACACAATAAATTAACTAAAAGATAAGTGCCACTTTAATCATTTCGAAATAGAAATCTAAAAATGTATAATTTTCATCAATATTAAACTACTACTTTTACTTGATTTACTATATATATAAAAAATACATACCTCATCAGATAAATATTTTTTCATCACATTTAAGCCTTCAAACAAGCATTCATAGAAAGCATTATACACTGAAAGTAAATAAAATTTCATAGCTAAAAGCATTTAATTCCCAAAAGCAACCATATGAAATAAATTTTGCAGTGAATTTCCAAAACAGTGTTAAATTATTTAAAATTCATGACATTATTTAATAAAATGAAATTGAATTTTAAAACGGAATTCATTACATATGTAAAAATTTCTGTCGGCTATGGAAGTTGACACAAATCCAGCCAATAATTACCAATCTAATCATTTGTGACGTTTTTTTTTTTTTTGGTTTGGGTGAAAATTATGTGACAGGATTTTACACATATACCAAATTTTTATTTTTGTGAATTCATAGTAACTCATTAAACATATATCAAATATTTATTAATTTTTCATGATTTCCTGAATCATTAAAATGACATCATATTGATCTTTTGTGTTTCGTTGAAATAGAATTTACCTTTCAAGCTTATTCAAAAAGATGGGAAAATTCAGCTGATTATTTTTGCACCTTAAAGTATAATCACAAAAATATTTTCTGATAACAATTCATTAGTTGTAGGCGAAAATAACCTAAGCAAATAAAATATGCCACTAAAAAATTGGTACTTCCTTGTTCTAACAGCAGCCACTAAATTATGCAAGTGCTAATATTGCCTAGCAAGAAAGGCGTGAAAATGAAATGTAGAAAAAAAAAATCACATACCAATAAATAATATAAAACTCATATGTTCCATACAAATTTTTTAAATAATCTTTATGACATCACACTCTACATTATAGCCCCTATTTCCGAAATTTCTTTCAACATTTAATCAAAAACATTTTTTTACTTATTTTCTCATAAATTCAACCAGGTATGATATGAGGTGATGCTAAACTGTATCTTATTGTTTCTTGTTATGTCAGAAATAAACTTTCATATATTTCAACAGTTTCAGCAAAGGCCTACCTATTTACTTGTTAAATTTTTTCATTTGATGTAAAGAACACACTTCCCTCATGTAATTGTTCCAATCATTAGTAGCACTTTCCCACATATTCAATTGTTTGTCAAACCATTTAATGGACGTCAACTCTTCTACCCAACTGTACATAAATCTAACCCGTAGTGCACTATGTGCGGAGCGGGAAGTTGGTCTCTCGAAATATGTACATAAATCTAATTGCAGTTATGAACTTTATTTTGGATTCTCCTGCAATAATTTCCAACACAGATGGCCGTTTTATTTGAAAAACTTTTAATATTAAACTTTTAATAATCCAAATGATTTTGTCATTAACATACAGCTTCATGATGTGGCCATTTTTACATAATTGTTTGTCTGGTAAAAGACTTTGCTCTTGGGAAAAAAAGATAAATGGCACCCATTTCATTCTTAGGTAAATTAGATTGCTAATGACATAGTTAAAAAAAAATAAAGCGATTTTAAAAAAAAGCAATGCAAAATCAAAAACATTAACAAGCAAATTATATGTCAATAACCTAACTAGATGATACAACTTGCTCACTTGGCGATTTATTGTCGAGAGTCGAAATTTGACGGATGTCGATTTGACAGGGAAGAACTAAAAAATTATACATTAGAATTCTAAACTAATTTGCTATTTTTAAGTACTATTTGATTTGGGAAAATTATACTCTTTCCAAAGCAAATACTAAAAACTCATAAAACTTGTTAATCTGAATATTTGGATAATAATGGTAAAAAGTAAATGCTATCCTTTAAAATATAAACAACTTTTACTGATCAATACATAAATATTTAAGTGGTTGTGATTTCAAGAAATCCAATTTCACATTTTCCTGGTTTGTCAAAAATGGTTAACAGAATTTTACACATAAACCAGAAATTCTTTTTAAAAAAAGCTACTACAGCTTCATTTAAAAGAAAGGATTACATTTATGAACACATTATAGATACTAATTAGAAGAGGTTGATACTAATTATTTGGCTTTGCTGCACTAAGCAATCATAATCAGATGTATCATGTAAATAACTGTAACATAAGTATAATCTACAATCTAAATGCAAGGTAAAGGAAGGAAGGAAGCAGTTAATGGGAAAAAGGAAGGCTCACTTGATTACCATGAAATGAATCTTTAAATAATATAAGAGGATTAATTAATGAAAATCACTTCTCTCAAATGTTTTACCTCGCATTACTGCGACTCTAGTGTTTATTTACTGAGTCTATAATTATATTAACATCATATATTGTGAGAAAAATTTGATCTGAAAATTAGATGATATTCTAATTTTCAGTTAAATTAAATGAAAAATTGATTAATTGTTTAATACAATGCAATTTAAGCAACATGATAACTATTGGCAAAGGACCATGTAATTTGTAACCAGTCATAAGACAAGGATGACACTTGAGCAAGAACCTCATCTCTGAAAATCTGTCCCAGACCAACATGAGGTTCATAAAGACAACTCTAACAGATGTACATCAGCTCTATCACATGACAGGTCAGGAGGAATCAGAGCTCAAACCACAACTCGAATGGAATATCAACCACAAGCTCACGATTGAATCACTCAGATATCGCAGTCACAATAAAAGAAAACCAAATGCATTAAAAATTTAAAACGATTTGTTCTCCAAATCCAATATCAATTGTAAGGATACTAATAAAAAAAAAAAAAAAGTAAATCAAAACTAAATTAAACAATATTTAAAATTGTATATTACTTTTAAATACAAATGTATTATGGAAATTACTCACTCCGTTTTACAAATTGTTGGTATAAGAAAAAGAAATTAACTCATTTTTACATTTATATTATGAAATATTGAAAACTTTTTAAAGATTAGAGTAGGTTTTTAAATACTACGATAAGATGCTTGTTATTGAACTAAATAAAAAAAAAAAAAGCTCCCATAATTTTTTATGGAACACATTTAAAAATGTAAGATATGGTAAACCACATATCAAACACTTCGATGTTCATTTTAGTAAAATTATTATTTTATACATACCTTTATCAAAAAATGTTCGAGGATGAATACCCAAATGTTGCGTTGAGTAATCTAAATCCATTACAGCTTCGAAATCCATATTCATTACGAAAAAAAAATTAACGACTTTAACGAAATAAGAACTCAAAACAAATACAAGAGTAAACAAGAGATTTAAAAACCCGCTTTCGAAACCTCGGTCACAGTTTAGGTAATATTTTTGTGTAATTTTTGGATGGTAATAAGACATTAAAGAAAATAACTCAAATTATTTCAGTTTTCATTTTTAATCATAAGTATTGATATTTTTAAGATAATAATTATTTCAGTGAAATCAAAAAATTATTCAGGTAAGAAAATATATTTTCAAACTATTACATAGCTTTTTATCAAATAAATTCTTATTTAAGAGAGCAGGAAGAAAACATCTAATTGTAATGTTGTTATATTCGTTCTGTTTTCAATTTGAGCAATATGTGAGTCAGGTTGATCTATCAAGCCTTTTTAACTTCTACAAACAGTTATGGTATATTTGAACTGTTCAGGAAATTAACATTATTATTAAATCCCTTCTTGCCGTTTTACTGTTCTTCAAGGTGATATTTGTATTTTTAATATTCTTTTAATACTAAGTTATTCCCAATTACGTATTTAATTATGAATTTGCATCGTTTTAAATTATATCATAACAATTTATATTCTGTGACAGTTGATAAATCTTATTTGAAAGTATATGTTTTGTATTTTTTGATTGTTATGATTGTAGGTTATACGTTACCTTTACCACATGATGCAATAATGTTCTAATTTTACAATAGTTAATTGGATATACTTTTTTTTTAATTTTAGTATATTCTATAGATTTCAATTGCATACTTATTTTTAAAAAAGAAGTAAATAATATGCTGTAATATTTTATATTATTTTGGTATCCGAAGTTCATTGTTTATGGAAATCATCAATATTACAATTGCTCACCTTGCGATTATTCTTTATAATAACCCCTTGATGTACAATTTTTTTTAAAAAAAAAACTTCGAGATTCATTATTTAAGCATAATACTGACATCTCTGTTCGTGTGAAAAGTATCTTAAATTGTCCTGAAACTCTCAGAAGTCGTGTGCTCACCAAGTTTTTTTGGGTGTTTGCCAAAAGCATTGTTTTTCATTACGAAAATAGTCATATTCATTTCCTTTTCTACTGATTACTCTTTTTTAAAAAAAGAGGGGATAATTTCTTTGCTGATATTTTTAATGAAACAAATATTTCATTAATGATGGCATAATTGTGTTATGGTTTTTTTTTCCTTGTAGAAAAAACGTTTGTTCCAATGAATTACAGTTTGTAAATAATTATAAGTTAAAAAGATATCACTAAGTAATATTTTTTTGAAGTTGATGCATGGTAATGAAATATTTATTTTGTCAATGTATGGTTGTAGCATGATAATACATTATTTTCCTTTTAAATATATATATTTGCAGAACTAAAATAAATTTAGGGTGAAATGCCTCTTTTTTAATTTTCATGATACAGTTTAATTTTCAAGAAATGAAATCTTTTTTTTCCAATAATTTTTTTGAAAAATTAAAGGGAAACTTAGCAAAACATTAAGAGAACTGTTTTAAACTTATGATTGAAATGTAAATAACTGAATAAAATAGACATAAGAAATATCATAGGTATTTTAACAGTATGATGGTCAAGAAACTTTTTTGTTAATTTTAATATTTTATGGGAAGTTAAAATTAAATTAATTGAACTATGAACATGAGAATAAATTGTAAAGTTATTAACTTGTTTTTGATATTCCATAATCTTTGATTTATTCTAGTTAAAATTGTTGACTTGATATAATTATATAATTTAAATACTTGTTTATATGTCATGTTATTTTTAGATTGATTTTTCTAGTTGTTTGAGAAATTTTACAAGGTTTTTTTTTTTTTTTTTTTCAGTTTCCAAATCATTGTTATTCAGGTTTTGCTTATAAAATATTTATATATAAAAATCTGTTATATTGAAGTTTATTGTTGGAAACTAAAATTTATACTGTAAACAAAAATATTGTCATAATATTGACCTCCTTTTAATATAAAAAGGGTTCTTGTATTATAACAAACTTAAATGTCATAATTGTACCTTGAAATTTTAATGAAATATATTTACTGAAACATTAGCTCAGAAATATATAAAGGCTAATACATTTTTGAAGATATATGTATTGGTCCATAACTGGAAGCATCTGTGACATTTAAAGCTGTAAAAGTCAAATATATTGAATGAATTTTAATTTAATGAAAGAAAGTAATTAACAATTTATTATTCCTTTCCGAATTATTATTGAAATCCATTAACAATTTATTATTCCTTTCCGAATTATTATTGAAATCCATTAACAAATTATTATTCCTTTCCGAATTATTATTGAAATCCATTAACAAATTATTATTCCTTTCTTGTTTTAAATAAGATTTAAATAAATTATTACTATTTAATCTGGTGTCACTTCCTTTTAAAATTTGTTTAAATGTATTCTTATGTTGATGACTTTTGAATTAAATTTCTGTGAACAAAAATGAAAATTCTCATTAGATTAACTTTGCTGCCTTTAAAGCTGATTTAATTGTAATAATATGATGAATTTTGCTGATAATATAAATTTTTATTGATATCTTAATTTTTAAAAAATAATTGCACCCTTATTATAGGTTACAAGTGATTGATTAAAAATTTTATCATTGTAAGGTTTAATTACCTTCATCTGTAATCTGTATCCTTAACAGTATCAAAGCTTCTATATTTTTTTCTTTATAAGACTAATTATAAGACAAATATGATATTGTTGTAATATTGAACTTAAGTGCAAGTTTTGTTATTTTGCTTAAATTAGTTGAAAAAGTATTAAAAGTTATTTAGTTCTCCTGTGAAATAAAAAAAATATTATTGTTTTACTAAAAAATCCTACACCTTAAAAAAGATATATAAAATACATATCAAGTGTATGGATAAATGAGTAAAGAAATGCACATAGATACAAAAATGTTCATGGTATATGTGAATGGGTCAAACAAATATATCATTATGTTGTTAAACAACTTTCAAAGGTAAGAAAAATCACTGCAATTTAATAAACTGATTCTTTTGTAGTAAATTGAACATTTTTTCTGTGACTTTATAGAAAATACAATATATTTCCTTTTAAGAGGAAACAATACACATATGCATCTATAAATTGATAATTTTACCAATAAAAAATTAACATAGCAATTCAAGAGATGTACAAGAAATTACGATGTCACTTGAGACTCATATATACTACTCAAGTGTATAGTCACTCACATATATATTCTCAAAGATCACTCTAGACACTTCTCAATCAGTTTAGGATCATCAATTTTTGTTGCTAAATTTGGTGACATTTAATGATCACAATTGTTTACCAAGGTCACACTTACCTATTCAACTAATTAACCTAGCACAGGGGCGGGCAATTGCTTTGGCTCAGGGGGCTACTTTGTGGAAGCAGATGCTATTTGTTGCAAGCCACATCTTTTAAAATGATTGCATTCATTAGTTAACTTTGTGTTTCAGAAAAGGTATAAATAATACCATAAAATCAATAAATATAAATTAAATAAAATGCTAATTCAATTAATTTTTGTGCTAGTTACATATCATTTTCAACTGCAAGCACATTAAATTTTAGAATCAGTTTAATGAAACAAAAAGACCCTATCAAAATTTTCTATATATATATATATATATATATGTAGGATTTTCCATCTAATTATTAAACAATTCATTTTTATTTTTTCAATCTACTATATAACCAGTTCCTCCGATACTCAATAGATGTCACAACAAATCAGAGTCATGTGATAAGCTCATGCAGTGCCACCTATCCCAGAATAAAACTGAGTGACACTTCGTTTTCGCTCTTCTCTTTCCGCCACTTTTTCCGCTTCTCTTCTCCTTCGCATTACCCGCGTCAGAAGCAAACTTCAAACGGCCAAGCGCATTCCAGCGCCCAGCGCCAATAGGAGTTAAATGAGGCAGCCATCTATCTTTATCAGATGAACTGATCAACTTGTCATATCATAGTGTACCGGGTAAGGATCCTACCCGGCCAGAAAACTACAGACCAATTTCTTTATTACCAATCCTCAGCAAACTAGCCAGAAAAATAATCCGTTATAGACTATCAAAATTTCTACAAGACAATGATATCATCATCCACGAACAACATGGATTCATCCCGAAATTATCCACATCATACCAACTGCTCAGAGTATTGGAATTCATGAAGACTGGATTTTACAAAAGTCAAAATACTGGTGCAGTCTTCCTGGATATCCAGAAAGCCTTTGACCGAGTCTAGCATACAGGTTTAATCTTCAAAATGATCAACTACAACACCCCTGCATATCTCGTAAAAATAATAAATTCATATCTACACAATAGAAGCTTTCAAGTCACCGTTAATGAACAACTATCAAATCCAAGAAAAGTTGAAGCTGGAGTCCCACAAGGAGGAATCCTCTCAACCACCTTGTTCAATTACTACGTGAACGACATCCCTAGACACCAAAATACAAAAATATGCATGTATGCATATGACACTGCGATACTAGCGAGACACTACTTTTCACCAAAAATAGGCCAAGCACTAAACGAACACCTACAGAAACTAGGAGCATGGTACTATACTTGGAAAATAGCCCTGAACGTTTCCAAGACAGAGGCAGTCTTCTCCAGAAACTACAGAAAAATAGAACCAGTCATTTTTCTGGAAAACAAAAATATACCCTGGTCTCTAGACACCAAATATCTTGGTGTAACGTTGGATAAAAAACTCACTTTTAAACAACATGTTCTACGAATTAAAAAGCAGTATAATTCTGCAGTAAATAATATTTTCCCCCTTATTTCGCGTAAATCTACATTAAGTAGACGTAATAAATTGTTTATCTACACCCTGATACTAAGACCTATCCTAGCCCAGTCTGGTCGCATTTTGCTGACACAACATTAGATTTATTAGAAAAATCCCAAAATTCCACCATTAGAATGATAGTAAGAGCACACTGGTACATGAGAGACACGGACATCAGATACTCAGTTAAACTCCCAACACTTAAAAACTTCATTAAAAAATTATCAGAAAATTTCTACCAAAAAATTGATACCTCAAGCAATAAAACCATTCAAGAAATAGAAAAGTACACCCCATTCAGAAACAACCCACAACTACACAGGCCATGAGAAATTTTAATTCTTTAATTTCACTTATATTACAAAAACGCTGGTAACACAAGCACACTCCTCACAAAATATCACCCCTACGCACCCACCTATTTATACAGAATTACACCACACCATCGACCAATCACAGAGCGTGCTCTCACTGCGACCAGACTGAACAAGCAAGCAGGAATCCAATAGACTGTTGCTGCAATATCCTAATCCTGAACTCATGAATTTCAACTATCTTCTCTTTTGGATTAATTTTAACAACACTAGTACTTCAACTAGTGATATTCTAATATTAATAATATATATTCAGCATATTTTTCAAAATTAATATTGTCTAAAAAGCTATTGCACTGTAATTTTATTTTATTATCTTAATATCTAAATCTTAACTTCTGGGCAAGTGTAAAAGCATAATTCAGTCTCACCTCAAATAATAACCAATTCACAGGGGATTAAAGCACGAGAGGGTTATGTTCCCCGACAAAAATAGTCGGTTTGGTTTGGTGATCATAGTGTAAATACTTTTCACTCTTCGTCATCTCTCCTAATAAACAAGTAAAGCTATTGCGAACCTCATCCTTGAATATCAGCAACAACAACACATGGAATCCGGAATTACCCCCCTAGACAACCAGCCCTTTGCGTAAGAGCAACCCATCGTAGATTCGGGATGAACAATCTCAATCACCCCACTGTCTACAAAATTTATGGGCGCTCAGGCCGGGATTTCTTCAAAATGTATGGGTGATCGTCCCAAGATGTCTTCAAAATTTATTAGCATTCAACTCCAGATGCCAAAATTCGTACAAAATTTATGAGCGTTCGATTCGACATGCCTACAAAATTAACCTTTTAACATCTGCGGTACATACCAAAATTTTTTTTGTCGCTTGCTTCTCCGGTACAACTGCTGTACCAAGCTATCTATAGACAGTTCTTTCCCCCTTTTTGTCCAGCTGACCCTTTTACAACTTTCCCAGGCCCTTTTTACGACTTTGCTTCTATTGTCCGTAGTTGGGTGGGGATATTTTTCGCCAACGTTATCAGTTGTGTGCGAATTCCTTATCATTTGCGACTTTCAAGAACAACCAAATTCGAAAAAATATTCCATTAGATGACTTTACGCTGTCTATGATCGATAGAATTTTCTTTTCTCTTCTTTTTTTCTTCGAATTTTTAGAATGAATCTGAAATTTCTCGCAGAAATAGAGATTGAAAATTTGATGAAAGATTTAGATGAAGAAAATTTTGTTGATAGAAACCCAAAAAAATCTGATGGTAACTTTGCTGAATGGGAAAAAGAAAAATTAACCACTTCCAAGCAAAAAATTGTGGCAGATTACCACAAGCACATGGGATATGTTGATTTAGGAGACTGCAGGGCATCCACCTACACTTTTGCTAGACGAACTAGGAAATTGACAAAAAATTATTCTTTAGCCTCATCGATGTTGTGTTTCTGATATTTAAGTCATGCCAAACTAAGTTAAAAACTCAGTTTAAAAGAATTTAGAATGAATTTAATAACATCTCTGATAGGAAAATTAAATTATAAAATTGCAGAGCCTTCAGTAATAAAAAAAATGAAGACAATTGATAATAAATTTTCTCATTGATCAATTGACGAAAAGAAAAGAAGAAAGTACACATAGTGTGCGAAAAAGAATATACAAAAAAAAAAAAAAAAAAAAAGACGTATCTGTTAAGGCATGCAATTTGACTCTTTGTATTGACCGGAACTGTTTCGAAGAATAACACACAATTTATTTAAAGATCTCTTATCACATAAACCAATAAAAAAAAAGACTAGAATGAAAAGATTAAAACTGATTCACTTTTAATCAAAAGGAAAGGAAAAAATAAGCAAAAAAATAGCAGTTTTAAAAGCCAAAATTTTTTTTAAAAGTAGAATTCACTTCACATTTTTAAAACAGTCATTTCAAAATCATTGTTACAAGAACTTTACAATTTAAAATATGCGTTTCATTTAAAAAAATATTAAAAAAACAAATTAATACTTTTTTTTTTAAAGATTACAGATTCATAGAAATATTTGATTTAAAAAAAGAGTTACATATTATTTTCATTGGAATGCATGAATTAACTGAAGGTTTTGCCTTAATTTGACGTACTTAAGATTTACTCAGCAGCTTTGAAACGTGTTCAATTAAGTTAAAAATTATTTTTTAAATCTCTCTTATAATAATATTTAATCACAAAATTGGCCACGGTAGCTGTCGAGTGAGGTCGCAAACTCGTAGTTGGGATTGAGTTGTAAGTTCGAATTCTGTTTAATTGAAAACCGGCTATTAAGCCTGTCTAGGTTCTAAGCCCTGATGTTGGTGTGGTGTGGAAGTTTGGTGATTAGATGCTATCTTCATTGCTTGACCGTCGTTCAAATTTATGAAGTCGTCACCAGTAACCTTCCTATTGTATCAAAATGCGATGTTATTAAAATGTCAAATCAAAATATTTGGAGTACCTTCGTTTTTTTGTGCATTAAAAAGGAGTTAATTTAAAAATTAAAATGTTTAGTAATAATGTTCAACATATCGTTCTTAAATTTTTCCTTCTTTTACATATTTCGTCGAACAATTTTGAAAACATGAGGCATTATTTTTTTTTACATGGGTTCAATGTTGCAATTAAATCGGTAAGTTGCAATAATAAGACCACAGATAAAGTCTGCACTCTCAAGCCATTCGATTACACACCTATATGCATATATATATATATATATATATATATATATATATATATATATATATAAGCAAGCACCGAATAAATTATTACGAGTTTATGATTGAACTATCGCATTCTCAAAGTGTATTGTTATGAGTCATGATATTACAGAAGCTATTAATTAAATATTGTTTTAACATACTTGCTTCTAGAAAATATCTTAGAAATATGGTATAGCTTCCGCTTTCTTTTTTATTTGTTTTGTTTGAAAATGTTAATTTACGCAATACACGACTCTAAGTTATGATAAATATTCATTTGAAAGTTTGTATGCCACTCAAATAGAAATGGGAGCCAGGAATTCAGAAAAAATTATTATGATATGATATGGCGCCTAATATTAGGATCTTTCTTTCTCGTCAATGATTACTGTCAAAAAAAATCAGCAACCCTTACTATCTCCCCTTTGTAACTAGAAAACTAACCGAACCACACGTGGTGAAATCGAACTTCCCAGTGGGGGAAAGAAAAAATTTTCTCAATCCTAAAAGCGCCGAGCTGAAAAGATATTTTGACATAGAATCAGCCGAGTTCTAAAGGTTAAATGTGATAATTGCTTGTACAAGTTTTTCATTAATTGCTTACAAATGTTTTAATTACTCAAAATTAAATCTAAAGAAATTAAAATTTACTTTCAAATGAAAAACATTCATAAATTTAACCCCAAAACTATTGTTATGAATTCATATAGACTTTAGTAAACAAAGGTCGCCAATTTTTTTAATCTTTTTTTGATTATGTTTACATTCTAGTCTATAAAAAACCAGATGAAACTTTACTTATATTGATGGGGATAAAATTATTTATTAAAATATTATTTTCTAATACAAAGTATACAGAACTAAATTTTTAAAGCTATTCTAGTATTTCTCATATAACGAAATTTTTCGGGAAGTTCTCACTTTTGATGATATTTAATCACAAAAGAGCCACGGTAGCTGACTAGTGAGGTCGCAAACTCGTAGCCGGAATTTAGTTGTGAGTTCGAATCCTGTTCAATTGAAAACCGGCTGTTAAGCCTGTATATTTTCTAAGTCCTGATGTTGGTGTGGTGTGGAAGTTTGGTGAGTGGATGCTGTCCTTATTGCTTGACCGTCATTCAAATTTATGAAGTCCGTCACCAGTAACCTTCCTATTGTTTCAAAATACAATGTTATTAAAATGTCAAATCAAAATATTTGGAGTACACTGATTTTTTGTGCATTAAAAGGGCGTTAATTTAAAAATAAAATGTTTATTAATAATGCTCAACATATTGTCCTTTAATTTTTCCTTCTTTTACTTATTTCGCCGAATAATTTTAAAAATATGAGGCATTATTTTTATTACATGGGTTGAATGTTGCAGTTAAATAGTTAAGTTGCAATAATAAGACCACAGTAAAAGTCTGCACACTAAGCCATGCGATTACACACACACACATATATAAAAGCAAGCACCGAATAAATTATTACGAGTTTATGATTGAACTTTCGCACTCTCAAAGAGTATAGTCTTGAGATTACAGAAGCTATTAATTTAATATTGTTTTAACGTACTTGCTATTAGAAAATATCTTAGTAATATGGTATAGCTGTCGCTTTCTTTGTTATTTATTATATTTGAAAATTTTAATTTACGCAATACACGACTCTAAGTTACGATAAAGATACATTTGAAAGTTTGTAAGTCACTCAATTAAAAATGGGAATCAGGAATTCAGAAGAAATTATTATTATATGATATGGCGCCACATATTAGGATATTTCTTTCTCGTCAATGCTTACTGACTAAACATCTGCAACCCTTACCATCTCCCCTTTGTAACTAGAAAACTAACCGTACCACATGTGGTGAACTCAAACTTCCCAGTGGGGGAAAGAAAATTTTTCCTCAATCCTAAAAGCGCCGAGTGGAAAGGATATTTTGACTTAGAATCTGCCGAGTTCTAAAGTTTAATGGGAGATGACTACAAGAAGAAAACAAAATTCCCCAGATGCTAATGCCTTTACAGCAAGAATAGCCAATGACCAGCGACGACAGATCCCCCTCAACAGCAAGGATAGCCAGTGTCCAGCGACGACGTATCTTCTACAACAAGAATAGCCAGTGTCCAGTGACAACGTATGCCTCTACAGCAAGAATACCCAGTGCCCAGCGACGACGTATCTTCTACAGCAAAAATAGTCAGTGTACAGCGATAACGACCGCATCAAGTATTTATTCGTGCTAGTGATAATCTAAATGTGTGTTTAGTTTAAGCTCTTTATAAAGGCCGTCGATTCCTGAAAGAGCGTTGTTTAAAATAAAAAAAAAATTCAGTGTGTGAACATTTCATCGCAAGATTCCAGGTACTGTAAAACATATTTATTTTTCGGACAATCATCTAATTCTAATGAAGTGCCATCATGTAATGTTTTTTTTTAATTATAAAAAGAAATATCTCAAGAAAAAGTAAATTAAACGTATTATTTTCTAAGTGCATTTATATATATATATATATTTTCAAATTGTCATCTTAAATTCAAAATCTAGGAGTATCTTTTTTATTATTAAAACGTTTTTCTGAATTTCACTTGGTGTGAGTGTGTCATCAAATTTTCGATCGTTAATTTAACCAGCTTCCCATCAAGCTAGAGCTTTGAAATTTTGGGAATCGTTCGTATTCGCCTAATAATGCAATATTTAGACGTTTGCGACAAGTTTTAACTAATATTTCAATAATTTTAATAAGTCAAAATATTCTTTCCTCTCGGCGCATTTAGGATTGAGGAAACAAAATTTTCCCCCCTCTGGGAACACGCCACATGAGATATCGTAAAACTTTTGTACTCACAAAGGGGAGATACTATCTCCGAGATAGTAAGGGTTGCTGACTTTTAGTCTAATCATTCCCAAGAAAGAAAGATTCCAATATTTGGCGCCATGTCTTATCACAATAATTTTTTCTGAATTCTGGTTCCAATTTTTTTTAATAGAATGACTTACAAACTTTCAAATGCATGTTTTTAAAACGTTTTTCTGAATTTCACTTGGTGTGTGTGTGTGTGTGTCATCAAATTTTCGATCGTTAATTTAACCAACTTCCCATCAAGCTAGAGCTTTGAAATTTTGAGAATCGTTCGTACTCGCCTAACAATGCAATATTTAGACGTTTGCGACAAGTTTTAACTGATATTTTCTTTAATAATGCAGTTTAGCCCAAACACTTGGCGCGATTTCAAAAATTGGCACCAAACTTGGCGATTTTTTTTTTTTTTTTTTTTTTTTTTTGGCTGAGCGTTAAATCAGTGAAACTGAACAGGGTAGCCACATTTGGCAAAATACTGCCAAATAATTCTTGTCGCCAAGGGTAAACCTTTTCTGAATTCTGGTTCCCATTTTTTTTAATAAAATGACTTACAAACTTTCAAATGCATGTTTTGATTTTATGAGTATTATGAATTTCTTAATATGCTCACAAATGTATCTTTTTAAGTAAATTTTAAAGTTAAAAATAACTAACAGTTTTAACTAATATTTCAATAATTTTCTTTAATATACTTTGCTACCATATAAAAACGTTATTTTTAAAAACGTTGGTTTTTATATCGAATTATGATTTTATGAGTATTATGAATTTTTTAATACGCTCACAAATGTCTCTTTCTAAGTAAATTTTAAAGTTAAAAATAACTAACAGTTTTAACTAATATTTCAATAATTTTCTTTAATAAACTTTGCCACCATATAAAAACGTTGGTTTTTATATCGAATTATTTTATTATCGTGTGTGTGAATTGATATGCCATGATATCAAATCAGTCAGCATTCTCACGCGAGAAATGAATAAATGCATAAGTAATTAGATTTCGAATCACAGTTAACGTAAACATTAATCCTTCCCAGGAAATTGTGTATAACATTTTCCCCTTTCCCATGAGATAATTTCAATGTCGCCAAAACAAATGTCTGCTGTTTCATTTAACTCTCTCAATGAATGATAACTTTTTACTTTGTAGAAAAAAAAATAGGTTTGGCAGTCTAGCGAATTCTAAATTAAGCAAAATGAAAGTGTATTCTCAAAATAGATGGTGTTTTTTTTTTTTTTTTAATTATATGATTATTTCACTGTATGTCTGAATATTTTTTTTGGTTCTAATTGCATTACTTATATTTTTTCACAATGTTTAGATTTAGTTGTGTGGAAAATTTTAACAAAGGGATTTCTGATTGATATGATTAATAAATTTTTTTTTTTTTAAAAAAAGGTGTACTTTAACGAATTATATTGCAATATTATTTATATTATTTTCACAATTTATTTCAAATATCCTTGCATTAATTATTGTGTTCGATATATGTTTTGATACACATACATTTATTTCAGCAAAATAATTAAACGATATTCACCATAATAAGCGTGTTTCATTTTAAAATCACTTTTTGTTGTTATTACGTAAAAACGATTAGAGTATAAATTTTCAAATTAATTGATTCTATTTAACTATTCTCATATTAATTTCAAAATGTCATACCTCGCTAAAGGACGTCGGGAAGATATATTTATCCTAGCGGAAGAATTAGATCTAAAGCCTGATTCTTCAATGACAGTTAGGAAACTAACAGACTTAATCACTAAAGATACTGAATATGATGAGGAATTCACTAAAAATTTGTTTACCAGTGTAATATAGCAGCGAAAAGAAAAAGAAGAAACAATTAGAAAATTAGACTACGAAGAGAAACGACGTCAAGATCAACATGAAATTGAGCTAGAGCGATTAAAATTAGAAAATCAATTCAAATTATACACAACTGTTAACGAAGCCGATAATTCGAAATTGTTAGGCAAGGAAATATCCAAATTTCTCCATAAATATGAAGTTAAAGAAGATATTAGCTTATGTTTAGTCTTATTCGAACGTTAAGTGCAACGATTAAAAATTTCAAAAGAACTTTTGGGTTTCATATCTTTTAGGACTCTTACCTACCGAAATTTCTCACATCATCGCACATGAACCAGAGGAGATAGCAAACAACGACAACCACATAAAAGAACTTCCACTTAAAAGATTTAAATTAACGCCAGAAAAGTTTCGCCAGTTATTTACCACGCATCAAAAAGTTTATTGCCACACTTGGACCGATTTTTATCTCGAACTTGCAACATATTTTGACGGATGGACATCAGGGTTAAAAATCGAATCTTTTGAAGAATTAAGAAAACTGATCATCTCAGATCAAATGAAACGTAGAGCTCCTACCGACTTTAAGCAACATTTTCTAGACGAATGGACAACAATAAATTCGCCAGCCGAATTAGCAGAAAAGTTCGAAGAGTACGAAGATGTCAGGAGAACATTAAATCAAAAGCCAGTTATTATGCAATTTAGAGGAAAACAAGATTTCAGAGGTCCAGAAAAATTTCGTCAGTTTGAATTGCCACGAAAATTCGAGCAGGATAGATCAAGTAGGAAAGTTGCAGCGACCACTAGTTAGAATCGACATCACGATGCTCAATCCGATGATTTGTAGATGCACGTAGATGCTTTGAGTAGACATCCTGTCATGATAATCAGCAATGACACTCTAACAGCGAAATTTAAGAAAGCCCAAGAAGACGACGAAAACATTTTAACATTGAAGTCGATATTAGAAAAGCAAGATTCAGAAGACTTTTTTGAAAGAAATGGAATATTTTACAAATACTTAAACGGTAGAGAATTGATTGTAGCTCCAAAAGATATGCAAATTGAATTAATTAAATTAGCTCACGAAAATGGTCATTTTTTAGTAGCAAAAACAGAAGAGATTGTCAAACAAGAATTTTTTATTCCAAATTTAACGAAGTTAGTAAAGAACGTATTAATAAATTGTGTACCATGTATCTTGGCTAATAGAAAGAGTGGCAAAAAAGAATGTTTTTTAAATCCTATGGGCCGCGGTAGCCTAGTGGTCAAGGTCGTGGACTAGTGGCCGGCTGTTTTCACTCAGTCGCGGGTTCGATCCTTGGCCGCCAATGACCCGCCGTGTAGCCGGCGCTGATGCACGTTAAATCTGTTCGGGGTCCAAAGTCCTCCCGTTGGCGTGGTGTGGATGTTAGGAGAGGGGGGTGCCAGCTCAGGTGTCGTCCTCGTCACTTGACCGTGGTTCAAAATTACGAGGTCCGTCGCCAATAGCCCTCGTGTTGCTTCTAGTGCGACGTTAATAAAGACTAAACTAAACTTTTTAAATCCTATTCCAAAAGAAGATAACCCTTTAAGCACATACCATATCGATTTCATAGGACCGTTACCATCAACAAATAAGAATTATCAACACATTTTCACCATTATAGATGCTTTTACGAAATTCACTTGGTTGTATCCTGTAAAAACTGTGTCAGCTGAAAACGCTATAGAGAAGCTAAAACTACAACAAAAAACCTTTGGAAACCCCGTTAGAATCATATCAGATAGAGGATAAGCATTTACTTCGAAAGTGTTAAGTGATTATTGTACAGAAGAAGGTATTCAACATCTACAAATTGCCACGGGTGTACCACGTGGAAATGGACAAGTTAAAAGAATCCACTGTACTCTTATCCCAGTTTTAACTAAACTAACTTTAGATGATTTTACTAAATGGTACAAGTATATTGATAGACTTCAGAGAATCCTTAACAGCATAACCTGTCGAAGCACAAAATGGTCACCATTCGAACTTTTGATTGGTACAAGAATGAGAAACAAAGAAGATGTCAGAATTAAAGACTTGCTTCTCGAAGAATTGTTCAAAGAACTACACGAGCAACGAGAATTCTTAAGAAAAGACGCCAAGAAGAACATAGAAAAAATACAATACGAAAATCGGAGAACTTACAACAAGAAAAGAAAGAAAGCTCTGGAATATAAAAAAGGTGATCAGGTAGCCATCCAAAGAACTCAATTTGGAGTTAGACTAAAACTAAGACCGAAATTCTTAGGACCCTATAAAATCACCAAAGTCAACCCTCGCGATAGATATGTAGTAGAAAAGGTTGGTCATCATGAAGGACCGAACTCTACCACTACCTCTGCTGACATGGTAAAACATTTTTCTATCAACACCATTTAATATCAAACATAGTTATTATTTGGTGAAGTTTGTTTGATTTAATTTCATGCTATATTATTTTCTTTTTATGTACTAGATATTATCTTGTGTTATTTACATTTTCTATATATGCTTATTTACATTTTATGCTGCTTTGTATCAGAATTTTTATCATTCCTAAATGATGGAAGTGTAAAAATAAAAATAAAAAAATTTTGATTACATATTTTGCTCCATGTAGAAAATTGAAAGGTTTTGAAATTCATTTTTTACTATTATTGTGTTATTAGTTATTTTGAAAAGTACAAAGTATAATTAGTGAAGTTTTGAAAATTCCAGTATAGCTGGAGGCCAGCTATATTTGGAGGGGTCGAACCCTGTAGGATTTTCCATCTAATTATTAAACTATTCATTTTTATTTTTTCAATCTACTGTAAAACCAATTCTTCGGATACTCAATAGATGTCACCACGAATCAGAGTCATGTGATAAGCTCATGCAGTGCCACTTATCCCAGAACAAAACTGAGTGACACTTCGTTTTCGCTCTCCTCTTTCCGCTACTTTTTCTGCTTCTTTTCTCCTTCGCATTACCCGCGTCAGAAGTAAACTTCAAATGCCCGAGTGCGTTCCATCGCCCATCGCCAATATGGGTTAAATGAGGCAGCCATCTATCTTTATCAGTTAAATTTGTCAACTTGTCATATCGTAGTGTTAATACTTTTCACTCTTCATCATCTCTCCTAATAAACAAGTAAAGCTACTGCAAGCCTCATCCTTGAATATCAACAGCCCTTTGCGTAAGAGCAACCCATTGTAGATTCGGGATGAACAATCTCAATCACCCACTGTCTACATATATATATATAAATTAGGAGTGAGATTGCTAGTGGAGATTCTTATCACAACTTGTAATTTAATGTCTAGCAAAGAGCATTGTATTTACTCTTTTTGATCTTCAAGCAAGTAAAACTTTGCTCCTAAATATATTTAGATCCAAATATTGAGAACATTTTTTCCTGCAAATTTATTTATGCTTGGAAGTTTTACATTTGTAAAAATCAATTTATGTCACAGAATTAAATATCTCTTTCATAATAGGATCTGACTGCATGTTAATAAATTCATGTTTCAGCTCCATTGGTGCTGTGTCAATATCAGCAGTGATGGGATAAAAGAGCAAATTGAATTTAGGCTCAATTTACATAAAGTTCTAGAATCTTTTTGTGACCTCGTCCTCCAAACTCCATAGATGATCCCTAATCTTAGCAGACACATTTTCAGGCACTTTCTGTTTTCTTAGTGAAAAAAAATTGCTTTCTTCTGCTTGCATTGCAAATAGAAAATTTTGCTTTAAATGATTTTACACATGGGAAGAAAATCTCATTTCAAGACAGATTTATCTAACTTAGTGGGGGACACACACAAACTTAGTGGACTGTTATTTGCTCTTCCCTGGCCCAACATATTTTCTTCTTGCATCTTTCCAGCCACAATAACCTTTGGCAGGGATGAGATTGAAGTCCAAACTTTCTGATTAATTCCTAGCTGTTGAATGTGACAATCTTTATTCTTGTTAAAATGTCCCCAATCATCTTTACATCCTTATATATAGCTTAATTAGTAATGATATAGAGCCTCTTTTATAAGATTTTGCCTTCATTCTTCAATGCATATTAAATTAACAAGAAGTCTGATCAACTTGTTGATCAATGAAGAGGTGTGAAAGCACAAGGGCAATCCAGAAATATCTGGCAAAGCCATATCTCTGGTATTATGATGTTAGAAAAGGTCTATGTTCTATGAAGGGTGACTCATATTATCATGGAAAGTTGTTAACATGTTGTTCAGTTGTTAATATAAAAATGATTATATGAAATAACACAAAATTATAGCAGAGTTATGGCTGGAACACAAAGCCTGCTTAGGAATGCTGACACAACATTTTTCAATCACAAATGTTATGATTAATTTCTTCATCACTGAACAATACATGATGATAGTTTACCAGCAACCATGATGATTGGGCAGGATACCACTCCATAAGGCATTCTCAACTTTTGAAAGAAAGTAAAGGCAGCCATCATAAAGGTCATGGGCATTACTCTCAAGGCCAGTGAGATTGTGGAATAATTAAGATGGTATATTAGAAACTGTATCACACACTTAGTGCAATAATGTCATTGGATCAGTTTGGGCTTCTAGCTTGATTGGCCAATTTTGTCTATAATTTCATGCACTTTAGCTTTAGCATTTTAATTATTGATGTATATTTTAAAAAAATTGCTCCCAGAACCTTTGCATAACTGTTTGTTTGCTAGCATATTTTCTTATTACTCTATATGATCAGCTCATTTCACACATCTAAGTTATTTAACTCCTTTCAAAATTTTCCATTTATCTATAAAATCTTTGAGTACATAATGGCATTATTAATAGTGTCTGCAGGGAAATGTAATGTCAGTAAAAAAAAAATACAACTTCCTGCAATTATTAGCTGCTTTACAGGATATGGTTTTGTTGTAAAAGTGTATATGCTAAGGTCAAAGTTAATATTAATTTGTAAAAAATTGCTAGTAATTGCCAACATGGAATAAGTATGTTAACTTTTTCTTCCTAATGAGTTTAAGCACTATTATCTTGTATACAAATATATTCAACGAAGTAGTTTATGTTATTTTTGTCACCTAACTTTATACAATTATAAAGTGTACTTTCAATAGCCTGTTATGTAATTTCATTGTAACATTAATTTTAAAAATTCAATTAAGTATTATTGTAAGTCTTTGTCGTGACATGAATAATGAATTATTTTTTGCAATGAACACAATCACATAATATAATTCATTATGTGTTTTGTGGAAATTATGAAAAAAATTTTTACTAAAATTTAAAAAAATGAATTTTTATATTTGATTACATTATAAGATAAATGTTATATTGTTATACATAACCCATTACTGATAAACTTTGTATGAGAATAAGGTTTAAACATATCAGAAAATGAAGCAACTGTAGTAGCACTGAGTGGTCATGGTCAGCAACAGTTCTAGTCACATTAATCTGGCACATGAGACCATGACAACTGCCCACCATTTACTTTGGTCTAATGTTGCCTCCTGGTCACTTCCCCAACTCAGTCATTCAAATGAATTTCTGTCTTCTACAGCTATATGCTTCTGGTGGCTTTTCGCCTTCCTCTGTTTCCCTTTCCATCTGGTGCCCATGTCAGTAGTGCAATTCTTGTATCATTTGGTGGCATTCTAAGTATATATCTTATCCATGTCCAGTGTCTTTTTAAAATTCTGACAGAAATAGGTTTGGCAAATGTTTTATTATGCAATTCAATGTTTGAAAATTTATTTTGTCAGTATATTATAAGAATATTTTTGAGATAAGTAGTTTAAAAGACATTTCATTTTTGTTCTTGTGACTTAGTGAATTTTCAAGCCTCACATCCATGAAGAAGGATTACTAAAACTGTTGCATTGAATACAAGTGGTCATGGTAATGACCACAACAAGTTAAATTTTTCAATGATTGAACTAAGTTTGGTTTTGTGTTCTCTATTTTTTAGACATTTAGGTTTCATGTTTCAGTTGCTATTGGAGTGGGAGAATAAGTTGCTTCTAAAACATTCAGTAGGATATTTTCTCTTGTATGTTTTTTCTTTTATGGTCATGTAACAGAGCTTGCTCACATCAAAAATAAATGTGGTATTATTTGTCTTTTTTCTGTGTCCAATAGAAAAATAGTCAATTAGTCGTAGCATCTAGCTTGTGGCTGATGCATGTTTCAGTATACTGAATGTTTTGAGTCCAGATTTTATTAAAGACCTGTGAAATAGTGGCTCTTTTGCATGTAAAATCTGCAAAGCTCTGTAGTTCTCACATGAGGAGCATGAAAGTTTGGAGAGTGAGGTGTCATCCTGGTCACTTGAACTTGGTTCAAAATTACGAGATCCATTGCTAATAGTCCTCTTGTTTCTTTTAATTTTAGTGTGAAAAAACAACCAGTGATAAAATTAAAGTATTAAATTCTATTATAAATTTGATTGAAAGGAATTAGAATTTCATGTTTTCAATTATTAATTACAATGTCTAAATCCTATTTCCAATTATTAAGTTTTGCTGATATCCTGGAAGTGAAAAGCATGTAGTAATTATTTAAAACATTTTCTAATAAATTTTTAAATATCTTTTTATAGTATTTATCATGAAATAAGTAATTTATTTCAATTTATTATAAATTACTTAACGAGTGAGAAAATTTAACAATTTTGTATACATGTACAACATTTTTACATGTGATTTATGGTTGATGAAATTAGAATAAAGTGTATAAAAATATTTTTTGTGGTAGGAAAAAGTACCATTTATTTTTGTTAAATAGATTTACTGTAAAAGTTAGAACTTTATTTTTCTAATTATGTGATTAAACTGGGATAAACATACTTTAAGAATTATTTGTGTCATTTTGTTGTTTATCATGAAGGAAAATGTATTGAAATCTCTTTCTTCGTTTTTATGTATACTTTAAATTTAACTAAATATAATTTTATGTTTAGATAGCAAAAACTAGAATTTTCCTATGAAATAATAATTAAATTTTTTTCTTTATTTTTCAAATTGTATAGTGTGAATTACTGGTGTGATGTTAGAAGGTCTTGCAGCATGGATTCTAAACACTTATGTTGGCGAATATTTAGAAAACCTAAACACCGATCAGTTGTCAATTGGTTTGTTGCAAGGTAATATTTATACTTTTTTTTGAATATGTTGTTTTATAAATGATGAACTTAAATTATAAAAAATGTTGTTTGTAATTTTAAATGAAATGTTTATATTATATTTCCAGGGGAAGTGGAACTTGAAAATTTGCCTCTTCGAAAAGATGCTCTGAAAGCCTTAGAACTTCCTGTTCAAATCCATTCCGGTAATAAAAAAATTTCATTAAATGTTTAAAAATCATAATGCATCAACATTGTATGTTTGTTATATACTTTTGTGTCATTTTGTAAAATTATTTTTTTCTAGGGTTTGTTGGAAAAATCAAACTTCAGATTCCAGTTAGTAGATTACGCAGCGAACCATGGGTTATATTCATAGAACGATTGTTTCTCATAGCTGGTCCAATTTCATCTTCTGAGGTAAGTAAAAATGCTGTGGTAAATATTTGATTCTTAATTACAAATTATTAGTAATTAACAATATTAAATTTTGTTTACAATATTAAGTTTGTGTTGATTTGATGCACTGTTCCTAAGTGAAATTTTTACTTTGAAACTAATTATAAATTCATAACTTATTAAAATGTGTAATTTTATGAAAATATTATTCAAATTTCTTCTTTAACAATTGAAATTTAAAAAAAATTTTTCTTTGCGTTTATGTGATTTTTAATTGAGTAAGGAAATGAGTAATTGTTTTATAAGTAATTGTGTTATTACTCAACATTTTTTATTGAATCATCATTTGCAAGACAAGCTCTATGAAGTAATGTGTCATAAATTATTTGCAAATCTAGAACAAAATATTTTTTTTTATCATTAATAACATAATGTTATTCATGATATAACATTTCAAAATTGTTTTAATTTTTTTTATCTTAATTCTTATTTTCATTTATCTTAAATGTATTGATTTTCGCATAGTTTCATTCAAGCATTGGGAAGTGCAAGTCTCTACTATTCTTTTTCTCTCTTAATAAACAATGATATTTTGTAATGAATCTAGTTTAAAATGTTTTCTGGTTTGTTTTCCTGACAAATATTTTTTTTATTCTTTTCTTAGTATGATGAAAAGGCTGAAGAAGCTGCTACTTTGTCAAGAAAACTGGCTCAGCTGGAAGCTTTGGAAGCTAAAACAAAAGTATGCTATGGAATTTTTTCTAATATTTTAATTTATTTGTGTGCTTTTATTTAAGTTTGTATTATTTTCATATGATCTTTTTCTTTGTGTGTGCATGTATATGGTTTTTTTTCCAGTTGTGAAATCATTAAAGCTTTGAATGGATGAAATCTTCAATTTTGATTAAATCTTGATATATAATGTATTAAGCTTGTTAGTATCTGTTGTAAAAAAAAGCATTTTGGTTACCCAATTGGGAATAGTCGATAAAAAATATCTAAAAGAGTATATCTAAAATTTTCAGATAGAAAAATCTTAAGATTTTATTTTGAATTTTTATTTATTTATTTTGTTGATGTAGTAAATTTTTTCAGTAGACTATTTAAACTATATTAATTTGAAAATATAAACATTACAGACATATTTTTGAAAGTGTTCAAATATGAATGAAGCTACGCAAATAAATTTATGTGTGATATTTCCCATAAATATTTTTATAAAGACAATAAAAAATGCATAGTAAAATTGCTTTTTATTTATTACTTTTTGCATGTCTAAAATCATTAAATCTTAAATTTAGTGTAGGAGAGGTTCAAAAATTGTTTGATGATTAAAATTATATGTTTTTCTTTCAAATTTTTTAGGAATAATATGAATTTGATGGTTGTTTTTGTAACTGTGGAAAAAACAGATGTTTTTGATACATATATTATATAGTCTTAGTGACATAAATGTAATTTTAATTTATATGCTTAAAGATAAATTTTCAGAAATTTTTTTCAGGGTGTACAAGGCTCTAAACAAAATGAATCATACTACACTAATTGGATGAGTTATGGAACTTCATTAATGGCAAATATCATTGAAAATGTTCAGGTGAGAATTAATATTTTATGATGTATCATGGAGTTATCTTGTGGTGTATTCTATTTTTTAAAGTTTATATATATATATATATATATATATATATATATATATATATATATA
>BMAW01079515.1:3293-50456 GCA_019974015.1 Nephila pilipes | reverse complement strand
TATATATATATATATATATATATATATATATATATATATATATATAATATTTTACAGGTTTTTTTTATTATTTTTTTTATTCTTTATGAAAAGGCTGATTAGATATGTTATATTCTGGTATTATTAAATGTTGAAGAAAATTAATACAGTACTCTCTCAGTAATGCTGCAGGTAACATACTAGAACACCACCTGATTATCAAAAATGCCTGAATACTGGAAAATGACTAATAATAACACATTGAAACAGCAAAAGCTTGTGTTGTTGTATAAAATTTAATACAATACGGGCAAATAAAGTATCAAATATGCAAAACAACTAAAACTACAAAAATATACTGTTTTGTATTAATAACTTATATTATTCCATTAAAGTAGAATACTTAAAATAATGTCTGTATGGGTTGTCTGCCCATGTAAAAATACTGGAATATTAGCAGAGTCAGAAAGACGAAGTGTCCCATTGTAGAGGGAATGCTGTGTATTGACCACCTGCATTCTAGAAAAATTTGTTTCACGTTTGATATTGTTTTAAAAATACTGAATGACTATTTCATTTCACAGAAAATGAATGTATTTTTTAGTTTTTATAGGTTTCTAGATAATTGTACAATACTTACATTTGTTCCATGTTTAAAATGCAGTGCAAGAACTTATTTGCTTTAATGTTTATAAGACTTCTACTTTTTCAATGTGTGGAAAATAATTTTTTGATTTTAAAAATATCATGTATTATTTTTAATATAACCAAGCTTATTGAAATCTTCACTTTCAAAACTGTTAGCTATATAACATGAAACAATTATTCATTTAGTGATAGTAATTTAATTTGATTTGCTGTAATATATGCTGAATTCTGAGAAATAATATCAATATTCTTTCATGTATAATGATGTGGCTGCTGTAGCCTAGTGGTCATGGGCGCAGATTCGTTGCTGGCGGTTTTCGTGGAGTTGTAAGTTTGAGCCTTGATGCCACTAAAGACCTGCCGGGCTGATTTATGTTAAATCTGACGAGGCTCAAAGTCCTCCCATTGGCATGGTGTGAAAGTTAGGAGAAGGGGATGCCAGCTCAGGTGATGTCTTCATCACTTGATCAAGGCTCAAAATTATGAGGTGTGTCACCAATAGCCCTCGTTTTGCTTTTAGTGTGACATTAATAAAACTAAACCAATCCAATCATGTGTAATGATAATTATCAGTTCTCCTCAAGACATTGTCATGTTACATTGAGAAAAAAAATAAAGATAAAATTGTTATCAGAATTTTTATTTGTTGCAATAATATTTCAAAAAGTTAATGCAACATTATTGATAAGCAAATCCTTAAAGTTGCTCTATTTTCCAAATTTTTAATTCATAATTGTTTAATTTCTAAAATACATCTCCCTTCTTCTAATCTCTTAAATGATTTAAGAGGCTTGTAATTGAGCATAAAAATAGATTTATTTTGAAAACTTTTGGCATAAGAAATTTAAGAAGTTTGAAATCAAAATGTGAACAAAATGTATTTTTAAATTTAATGTATTTTAATTCATCTGTATTAAAAATTTATGTAGAAATTAATTTAAAAAATGATTTAAATATGTATGTGTATATATATATATATATATATATATATATATACACACACATTTTAGAAAAGGGAGTATATTGTGAAATATAAGTAAAATGTATAAGATTGTGTAAGTTCTGTATGAATTAAAGATGCAAAATATAAAATAAATGGAGTTATTTAAGAAAGATAAGACATATGTTTTATGTAAGGCAATTGCAAGTATATTTTTAAAAGGGAAGAAAAAATTTAATTTAAGTGTAAAAGTAAAAAAGGTAGACTCATTCTCAAAGGATGCTTGTGACTTTATGGTGGGATTGATTGTTTATTAGTGTTGCACTTTTGATGCAGCACCAGTGCTATT
Organism: Nephila pilipes; assembly: GCA_019974015.1. Classification (NCBI taxonomy): domain Eukaryota; kingdom Metazoa; phylum Arthropoda; class Arachnida; order Araneae; family Nephilidae; genus Nephila; species Nephila pilipes. The sequence continues at coordinate 48,540 of BMAW01079515.1, read as the reverse complement.
GGTGATGGACTTTGTAATTTTGAGCCTCAGACAAGTGATGAGAACAACTTCTGAGCGTATGATTGGAAGTTGGAGTGAAACATGTTACATCATGACAATTTTGCTAACTAGGCATTTTGTTTGGAAATATTAGTTTCATTACTTTCGAAAATAATGTTTTATTTTGAAATTTTCAAACTGATATTTTTTAAAAATTTTATTATGATTGATATTACACATTTTTTTGATTTCATAAAATAGATTTATAATCAATTTATCTTATTAGTCCTTTCTATTCACTAATTGTATGGAAAATGCTTTTGATTTATTTACTTTGAGTTTACATGTATATGATTTAAAAAATATTTTTTAAATACATTTCATGCAATATTATCGTGTTGTTATGTTTATTCTATCTAGTTAAAAATAAAGAATGTACATATTCGATATGAAGATGGAGACAGCTGTCTTGATCATAAATTTGCTTGCGGTATTTTAATTCATAGCTTATCTGCTCAAAGTACTGACCAGAATTGGGTAAATAATTCCTTTTTTTTTTGTATCTTCATATTTTTAAGTTAAGAACTAAACAACTTTTTTAACAATGTTTTGATTATCTCTATTTAGTTGCCAAAATTTGTGAGAAGAGATGATAGTGATTTTATGTGGAAATTATTAGAACTACAAGGGCTTTCATTTTATTGGGATACAGGCAGTGAAACTTTGAGCAACTTGGATTCAAAAGAAATGATGGTAGATATTATTATTAAAAAACATTTTTCAGCCTAAAAATTTCTTATAGTTTTTTTTTTTTGTATACCTTTAATATGTGATTATTTATATACAACATCGTAGTATTTTAAAAACATAATTGTGTAATATGGTGCATATTTCAAATTGTATAATATAGTAAAGGCTGAAATGTTATTATTATTATTTTTTCTTGATCATGTGCACATGGGGAATGTACTTTTTATATATTTACCTTAGTAGTTATTCTAATTTATGTGAATTGTGTGTAAAATTCTAAATGAGTTTTGGACTACTTTTTATAGCTGATATTTAAAATTAGCATTTATAGATAAATCTTGAGTAAGTAATTGTATTTGTTCCTTGGGCTGAATATTGTACTTTGAAATAATCATGAATAAAATATTAAATGTAATTTTGAACAACATTTCACAAATTGAGCAGAACATTTCTCTTCATATAAAATTGTTGGATGTTAAAATTTATTTTCAGATTTTTATTATACCAGACTGAAGGAAAAAACTAAATATTTTCAATATCTTATGGAATGAAAGCAATCACAATAAATTGTCTTAAAAATTATTTTTTCTTACTGTACCTAGATTATATTGTAAACTTAAATCTTGTTTTTCAGGCTGTAATGGCCAAGCACTTTGAATCACCTTCAAGTACTACGCATGAATATATTCTTTCACCTGTCAATGCAGAGGCTCATTTAACCAGAAATTGTTCTTCAAAACCATTGAGATCCAGGTTTACACCTAGAATTATATGTGATATCAATCTACAAAAAATTCCTTTGTCACTTAGTGAAGTAAGTGTTTTGTTTTCTAAATTTTTTTTTTTTTTTGCAAAAATAAATTTAAAAATATTGATTACATGAATTATTAAGATTTTACTTCCCCCCTTCTTGTAATGTTTAAATATATCGCTTAAAATTGTATTACTGAATTATATCTGTGATTTTAGAATATATTTTATGCCTCATATTAAAAGGCTCAACTATTCTAAAATAAAATAATGAGATAAACATGAAGAAAATTAAATTGATTTTGCTATGTGTGTATATATATATATATATATATATTTATATAATTTTTATTTTAAAGTATTCTTTTTTTCAACAATTATATTGCAATTTGAATATATTTTGGTTTGTAGTACTTCAATAATTGTAAAATATAAAATTCTTCAAAACTTGCTTTCATTATTTATATTATAAAATAATTTGAAAGTAAGTTTGAAATTTGAGTACTGCAGTAAATAATATAAGGCAGTGTTTTGTTCATTGAAAGAAAAGGGCATTTTTCTCTTATGATATATTTTGCACTTAGGACTGTGTAACATTTATTTTATTTAATGTTTTACAGATAATTAAAAATATAGTTTATATGAACAGGTACAATATAGGCAAATGATGGAATGTGTTAAAGCATTTGAAGTACTTGATGTGCGGTGGAAACATCGTAAATGGAGACCTAATGTTCCATTGAAAAATAAGTAAGTTTACATGTTTTTATAACTTGAAAAGATTTGAGTTGCATGTAATTTAAAATTATAGGAGATTTTATCATATTCAATAAAAACAGGAGGGAAAAAACGGATTTAATGTCTAACTTGTTTAAAGGTTACTTTTCTATACTGCTGTGTGTCTTGATAAAAGTATTACTGTTATGAATAATTATATGTCAGTATTATGTATTTAATCAAGTTTATTTAGAACTTATTAAAAATTGATGTAGTTATAAATGTGTTAATTTTGCTTATCAATTTGAATTTATTTAAGCAGCATGATTGAAAATAACTGTTTACACACATATATTAAAATTTGTCATATTTTGACTGAGTTCCTGTATGTTTAATAGTAACAAATTTGTTAATTTGTTTAGTGCTAAAAAATGGTGGGCATATGCCATTGCTGTACATCTGGAACCTCTTCAGAAGCAAAATAAAGCTTGCACCTGGAATTATGCCTTAGAAAGAGCTCGTGATATTACCAGTTATAGTAAAGTGTACCAAGAATATCTTAGCAAATCAGATTTATCACCTGATTCCAAGGTATTTTTTTTAATTATTTGTATTTATTATGATAATAGTTTGAGTGAGTTATGTAATTTTTAGACTTAAGGAAGAATTTAAGAATAATTAAATTTTTCGTTAGGTTTCATAATGCGAAAAGAGTGCTTCTTATATTTTAATTTTAAACTTTAAATTGATATATAAGTATTTTTATTGAAGATCTAAATCATAATAATACACTGAAAGTATCAATTGTAATTTCATGTATATTGTTTTGTTGTATGCTTCTCATTTTGAAATCACATAAAAGAAACATTTTACCAATCTTATTTATAAATTTGATTGTTTGTCTGCTTATCTGTCCACTATGCAAATCCAGGCTATTGATTGTACTGCTCCAAATTTTTTTTAGGAATATTGCTTATGTTTGGAAGGCACTGATTGTATATTCTACCAAGTTTTTTTTAAAAATTTATTTTTAGTGATTTTTTTTTTTTTTTTTTTTTTTGGAAATCCACTTTTTCACTTCCAACAGATGTCAGCAGTATAGATTTGTATAAAAACATTTTTTAATTCATTTTCTTGAAATTATTTTATTTTTTCATAATTTTTTTCCATGTTTTTAAAATTTTTCTTGTAGAAGAGATATTTTTGTATACTTTGCAGGGTAGTCCATGTACAAAATGTTGAAAATTATGGTTCTTGCACTATCTGAGAGATCTAAATTAATTAGTTGAATTTTGGTAAATTTTTGAAAATAGCCTTGAAATATGTCAATTTAGGATTTTTTAAAAATATTTTATATTCTTTCATTCTGAAATCTGTCAATACATGGAAGGAACATTTGGCATTCTTTTAAAAAACTAATAATCACTTGCAGTTATCTTAAAATTACTCAAAATATTATTTAAAAGTTTCTCCTCATTAAAAAAAAATTATGCTTCAAGCTGGATGATTATACTTTTTAATTCATCTGCATAAAGAATGGGTATAGCAGCTATTTAGTTAAATTTTGTGTTATGTGTCTTATATTTCTTAACAGAATGTTTGCTTTATTTATTATTATTTAAAATTCATTTGTATTTAGAGAAATTTATTTCCCTAAATTATCTTGCTTTTAAAGTGTAAAAATCAAAATGTTTTTAATTGAATTTCACTGAATCTTTATTGATATAAAAAATATTGATTATAAAAGCTTATAAAATTGTATGTTTTTTTTTAAAAATTTTTGTCTTTGTTCATACCTCTTTTATTTCTAGATTGTAAAAGATGAACTAGAGAAAAAATTAAGCTTTGAGTTGCTCTTGATTTTGAGAGAATTAGTTACAAAAAAAATTGAAAAGAGTAACAGTATTGAGGTTAGTATTTTATTAAAAAAAATTTATTATTATGTTCAAACATACTTAAAAAAATTTCATGTTATCAATTTGTTAGTTATTTTAGAATATAATAGAAGAAATAGATGTATAATTTATATCAATTTATGGTACTTTTTGTATAAATCGTGTTTGTTCCTTGGATAAGCACTAGAAATAAGCAACTGTTGGGGATAAAATTATTTGGCATGTCTTGGAGCTGCTTCAGTTCTCTTCCTACAAGATTTGAAACTTTGGGGAAGCTAAATTGTAGGGATTACTTTGAGAGCAAAGTACATACATAGTCATATATTCAATATACTTGCTTTTTGTTGTGTGGCATTTTCTCTTCTAAGAAATTAACTATTGCTTTAAACATATGAATCATTTTCTAGTATTAAAATGTAACAAACAGTGACTTATTTTAAAAATAATACTAGAAAAGTCAACTTTAAATATAGTTGCTATTTTTTATAAAACATTTTCCAAACAAGATCTAATGGCTAGATAAATATTTACAATTATTTACTATATGTACAATTCAACTGGTTTTTTGTATTATTAAAAAAAAAAAAAAAATACACCTCTTGGTACTTATTAATTTTTCTATCAATTGTTCTTTGGTATCTTTTATTAATAGTAATTATCTTACTGTATGTTTTAATTTCAATGAAATTGTGTTACTAAGGATTTTTTTGAGTTGTTTTAATGTCACATAATTAGGTATAATTTTTTTAATTACTGTAATATGATATAATAAATTTTTTTCTAGTGTCTTTCAGCTGACTGCAATATTATTCGAAACTTATGGCTAAGAAATTTTTTCTATAATCATAAATACAAAAGTAAAATGTATCTCATTTGCTGTTTTGCGTATTTTTTAAATATATTCATTATACCAAAACAAACATTTATTTGAAATCTATTCTACTGCAAAAAAAAAAAAAAAAAAAAAAAAAAACTATTTTAATAAATTGAATATCAAATAACCAATTCTTTAAATTTTAAAAGTATGTTTACCTTTTGTGTATATCTTTATTGTAGTGTGAAATGACTTACATTAAAAGGCATAATAAAATTCACAGATTTCGAATTTTTTTAAATCGAAATTTTAATATTATTAATAAATTATGTATATAAAATAGGTTTTGTAATTCTTTAAAATCATGAAGTCTAAAATTTTCCATCTCTTAATTAGTATATGAAAGCAGATATTAACTTAGTCTAAAATTTGTATTTCATAGCTTTATATTTTCTGTCTTTTTTTAGATAAACGATGAACAGTCTAAGGGTAAAGGTTTCCTTCAGTGGATGTTTCCTTCTTGGGGTGGATGGTACTCAAATGATTCCTTACCTGCGGATGTAACAGATGGCATAAAATCTGATCAACTTGAAGTAGAAGAACTAAAAAGTCATTTAGGTATAAAATTAATATTTGATTAGTTTATATAAACAATTTGCATGTGTTTTGTTTAAGTATAAAAATCAGTATTTGTGATATTAATGTAAAAGTACTTATCTCTTAGACAGATTTATTATTTGGAATCACAATTCTTGCTTCCCAAAGCAATTTTTTAATTTTTTTTAAAGTAGAAAATAAAATTTTAAATATTAGAAATTTTTTGAACATAACTTTTTTGAATATTTAAAAATAAACAATAATTTTAAACATATGACACACAGATTAAATTTCAAGTACATGATTTCATACAAAAGTCCCTTTGTTGGTCAATAATGGCAAATCCACATTAAAATAATTTCACCCCAAAGTATCCTGAGAAGAAAGCTAAATTAAAAAGAAATGTTCAATAATCTAGAGGAAAAAAGGGCAGCCTCATAACTGTCTTAAAATTCTGAATAATTTTATTCATTTTTGGGTATTTTTCTTGATTCTTGATGACTTATGAGTTAAGATAATACATCATTTGATAGATAAATAAAATACTTAATTTTAGTGTCTTATTACAAAAATTCATTCTGTTGATGTACATTGAAAGCATTCTAACAAGGAAGTTAACGGAAAATGATGCTTTATTCCACAAATATTCAGAAAAGGATAAAGCACAAATAACTGAATATCTGTGTATTAACAGTACGATTAGGAAAATCAGCTGATGTACAGATCAGTAACACAACTAGATACAAAACAACACTTATTATAATAGTTAGAGCATTTTCAATTTTGTTCAAATCACCAGCTAACTTGTTCACATCGTAGACAAATCTTCAATCTCCACACTTCAAATGCAGATATTTTCATCTCAGGATCTCTGTTACATAGACATCCCTTGATAGCTGCTTAGCAAGGTGGGACATCACTGGGAAAATTCTGGAACTTAACAGAGATACTTGGAAAATTTGAACATTTTTTAGAACTATTAATTTATTGCCAAGGTAGAGAGAGTCATTCCTTAATCCTTCCTGGTATGCAACAAAACCTCTGTAAATGTCTTGTTTCAACAGTAAGAGTAATATTGCTGGGAAGCTTCATTGTAGGTTCAAAATAATATTTTATAATTTCAATACAATAAAAAAAAATTTTTTTAGGAGAAATTTATTTTATCTATTTTTGAAAATGGAGCTCATTACTGGTGAAAGTAGGCATCAAATATATATGCAAAAAATTTTACAATAAAATTTTAAGAAGTGGTCTGCTAAAACATTTTGAAAAGTGATCAATTATGCCATTTTGTAGTTAATTAAAACAATAGTCCCTTTGATGGCTAATAAAACATTTGTATAACTCTTAAAAAAAGCAATTAGGATATATAAATAAGAGTTTCAGAAGAATTTTGGTTCATAAATAAGAATTTTAAAAATGGATGTAAAATGATGATATTGTGTATACTGTCATCTATACTAATATTTCCTTTGAAAATAAGATAATCAGAATCAATGCAATTAGTAAATACAAATTTTGCATGCATTATTTACACATAAATTATTTTAAAATTTAAATTTCTTGTTCAAAGAATGATTTAAAAAATTATTCATGCTTTTAGATAAATTTGTAAGAAAAATTATTTTTTATTCAATTTCAAATCCACATATGTTGTTTTAGTGTTCTTACTAATTAAGTATATTTCTGTAATTAATATAATTCATTAATGGATGCACACATAATATTAAGGATCAAATATATTTGTAATATTTAAATTCTTAAGAGAGTTTTAATTTTATTGTTTAAACATTCTAACACGAAATTTTTTTTTATTACAGAAGAAGAAATCTTAGATGTTTTAGACAGTGCAGAAAATGAATCCCTTTTAAAAAGAGACACAGTGTTTGCCCAACTGAACTTTTCACTGTCACAAGGTACTTTCTCTCTTTTGCGAAGTGAATCTTTGGCAGCATCTCCAACAGAAAAAAGCTTTCCTCATCAAGGGAAATCAATAATTGATCTTGAATTCTCTGATGTATCTACAAAATTAGAAACAAGGCCAAGAAATGGCTCATTTCTCTTTGAAATTAAACTTGGAGCTTTGTATTTGCATGACAGAATCTATTCTGATTCACATTTTCCTCATATTATTGCACCACAAAACAGAGTGAGTATTCAAAATGTTTTGAGTAGCTTTTAGTAAATATCTGAAATAAAAACCAATTATGTAACATCAAGTACTTAAATGCAGTTTCTTGATGTTTTTTGCTTATCAATGACTGTGGGTTATTGATAATATAATTATAGTTAATTTTTTGCTTGGCACTAATATAAAGAAGAATCCTTGATTAGTTTTATAAAAAAAAAAAATTTCAATCACCTATAAAAACGCTAAATAAACTTATGTAATTTGAACTATAAAATGTTAAATTCACATTTTTTTTTATTAGGAATTATACTTGTAGAATTTCTTACTTGACTATATTAATTATTTTTTTGCAAAATTATATAGTTAACAGTATTATTTAGATAAATAATTTTTATTCACATATTGTGCATGTGCTTATTGTTTTAATATTTGGTTCCTTTCTGGATGTACATTTTCTCATTGTGAGCTTTTCTTCATGTAATAAAGTATGTTTATATTTCATTAACCATTTTTCAGGATGTTAGTTTCATGTATACAAAATCATCCAGCATAACTGTTTTTCCATTACCTTCATTTTTAAACCAGAAATCAGAAGAAACTGATGTAGGCAGTTATTTATTTGAATTGAGTTATGAAAAGAAGCCCTTCACAATTCATGCAGATCATAGGTACGTAACTCTTATAAAATATATTGATTTTTTTTTTTTTGCTCATTAATCTATCATATAAATTTTTCATAAATATTTTTGTGGCAAATATATATTTCAAATTCTAATTTATTTTAAATCGCTGCATTAAGAAAAAAATCAAACTATAATCAAAATATTGCTAATTTAGCATTAAAAAGTACATCCTTGATAAAGTCTCTATTATTTTTATGTTGTTTTTATTTGTATGTCAACCACTATTTCCAAAATTTTCCAGTCTTTTTATCATTATTTTTCTGTGTCAAATGTTAGAAGGTTTTACATTTATATATTTTGCATTTATTTTTTAAAAAATTTGTTCTTATTAATAATAAAATATAGACTAAGCCATTATTCAATACTTAGAAAAAATTGTATTAGCTAAAGAAAGTTCCTTCATCTATTTGAAATATGCATTCATAATGCCTGTCTTTTATATTCTGAAATCAAAGGAGGTAAAGTAACTAGCTTGAAATTTCATGAAAAATTTGTGGAATGCTTGATTGGATGAGAAAGGAACTCGCTTGTGTGTGTGGAGGGGGGGAACATGACCCCCCTCCACACACACAAGCGAGGAATACATTTACAATATTTGGAAGCATTTCTACTTATAGAGAAGAAGGCCTGACCTACTAGATAATGTAAAGTTTGTAAAAGAGAGATGATGAGACTAAAACAAGGCATAGTTCCATTATATGCACACAAAAAAAAGAATAAAATAGTGTGGAAAATTTGTTACAAAACTTATCACAAATAATATTGTTTGATTTTACTTATTCAAATTTCAATATAATGTTATAGAAAAATCTGTTTTTGTTATCGTTTCTTCTAAGTATTATATTGTGAATAGATATAGTTGTTCATTCTATTCATTTAGGTATTATATCTACACTTTGAGAAATAATAATATACTTAATGTATAATTTAATCTCTTCCTGTGTTTAAAAAATTCATAAACATTAAGTGCATTTGCTCAGTGCTTTAGAAGGTGATCTATATCAAGTAATCTTGCAGCTGGCAGGTAAACTCAGTTTGCCTGCTATAAATATTCTGGTAGGTGGCAGTGAATGTGTTAACCAATTAGCAATGCTTATGTTATATCGATTAAATTATAACTTGTTAAAAAAACTGATTTCTTAATAGTTATGTTATAATAGAATTTTTACAAAAGGATATGCCAACTTTTCAATGTCTTTTGTCCCAATGTAGTTTTCATTTGTAATGTTTATATTAAAAAATAATTATATTTATTTTGAAATGCTATTCTTAATTATATTATATTTGTTCTGGATGCTTTTTCAATAAAAAATTTTTAAAAAAAATTATGAAACGGGTATAGTTACTTTTGTTGCAAAGTATTTGTTTTGCAGGTTACATATCACTACTAGAGCCTTGGATGTTGTTTACAATCCTCAAGTTTTACGATGTATAACTGATTTCTTTTCATTACACCATGGGAAATCATCTACTGATTTCTCTGTTAGTGAATTAAAATTGACTGCAGCAGCTAGAGCTAGGTATGAGACTTTGAAACAACAAACCAAAGCAGAATTACAACAAAAATGGGATGAAATTCTTGAAGGTGAAGATAAAACTGTGAGTAAAATGCTGCTGAAATTTTGTCACTTTTTGCTATTTCAGTGAATAACAGTTGTTGAGTATGTCATCAGAAATTTCTTTATATCAAAATGGTTATATAATATGCTGTTTGTAATCCACTAAAAGGGGCAACACTACCAACAATGCTTTTGGTTTGCTATTAAATTACTCTACTGAAAAATAAAGTGAGATAATTCTGTTGAATAGGAGTAAAAATATTTTTAAGTACTAATTTGCAAATCTCTTCAACTTTGTGATCTCATCGAATGTTTCCACATTTGTTCAGAATTTCTTCAAAAATCCCTGCTTATATTACATGCCAAAAAAGATAACACAGATACAAAACATTATTACAACCACTATGGTACATTCATCACTCAGTTGGCTTGCTTATGACACTCTTGTGGGCACTGTATGCAACAATAGTGAGATCGCCATATTCATAGATTTTTTTTCTCTTCCAGTTAATTCAAAGTTTGATTAATATCTTACAAATTCTGTTAATGTGTATGTGTTACAGTTTGGTTTTTTAAATCTGGTGCAGAGAACTTAAGTGATTACAGAAGTAGCAACTATGTTTTTTTTATATAAATTTTTAGAACCTATATTTTTACGCTTTTAAAATGAAAACAGCTTTATTTTATTTACTTGATTTTAAAAATTTCATTTTTTTCTTAATAAGATCAAATTAAATAATTTTAATTTTTTTTTTTTTTTGCATCTATTGTTAATTTTTTTTTTTTTTCTTTTTGCAATTTATATTAAAGAATAAATTTTAATCTAGCAATATTATCTTCTTATAAAAATTACAAAAGTAGCTAAAATTTGTTTTACAATTGTTTCTATCTGTATCAGATAAAATTCATATCCTGAATTGTTTTTGTCTGTATATCCTATTCATAAAATTCATTTACTGTGTTAGAAAAGTACATTATGAATCGTACATTTCTAGAAATTTGTTACTTGTGTGAAAAATTCCAACGACCATGAAAATTGATGCTAATCCAGCATACTTACTTTGGTAATTTCTAATCCAATCATCATATGGTGACATTTTTCTAGTTTGGCCTGTATGGTGGATGGGATTTTACACATGTACCACATTTTTTTTTAGAAATTCATAATTATTCAATTATCTGAAAATATTTATCCATTTCCATAATTTTCAGAATCATTAAAATGAATTTCTGAATGACCTTTTGTGTTTTATTGAAATAACATTCATTGATATTCACCAGTTAAATGTCCTTTCAGGTTTATTCAAGAGGATGGAATATAGAGTTGGCCATTTCAGCACCTCAAATTATTATTCCAGAAGATATTTGTGATAAAAATTCATCAGTAGTAAGTGAAAATAATCTTAGTAACTAAAATATATTACTTAAAAATTAATGTATTAGAATTTTAAATACAATTTCAATTTTTAGGTGGTATTTGATTTGGGGAAATTACACTTTTTCAATGCACATACCGAAGAAATTGATAAAACAACTCCTTTATCTGAAGATTTGGATGATGATGGTAAGAAATGCACATTACTATATATTAAATTTTAAGTAAGACCTCAAAGAAAGCTGAGTTTAAATTTTATGTTACATGCAAAACCTTCCAAGTGTGTAGGATGTTTATCAATTAATAGAAGAAAATTTTATATATTAGGGAACACTCTATGTATTAAATATAGTAATGTGTTTTAGGTTTTGATTTAAAAAATGTTGTGGTATTAAGATCCTTAACAATTAAAATAGCAAAAATTATTAAAGCAGTGGAAAATTTGATCCTTTTATTATCTTTTTCTGCCATTGAATGACAACATATCACTCACTGTCTTTTCTCTAATCGATTGAACAAAAATTATTAGTTTTTATTTGTATATTAAATTTTTAAAAAAATAATTGTTAATAAATTTTATCTTATTTCATTTATATTTAGATTACTTTTATTGACTATTATGTTCATACATGGATTATTTAAGCTTAATAAAATTCAGCTATAAAATTCTGGATTCACTTTTTAATTCATATTTAACCTTATCGATCTCATTTTATGATGAATTCAAAGTAAAACTTTTGCTTAAACTTTGCTTTTTAATTATGTTTTAACCTGAGATATTATTAATAATGTATAATTTATGTATGTTATTGCTACATTTATAGACAAATCACTTACCTTTAATTAATAGATGTATGATTTTTGAATATTGTTTTTTATTACAGAAAACTTTATTACACCCTGTTCTACTCCTCAAGAGCTTATTGAGCAAGCAAAAAGGGCCAATGAGTTAATGGAAATGATGTCTAGTCAGAAAGATGCTCAGATACTGAAAGAACATATTTATGAAAAGTAAATGGAATTATCCTTTTATGCTAAAATGACTAAATGTTTTTAAATGTCCAACCTTTTAGCTTCCCTAGGCTTCATTGGTAGAAGATGAGTTGTTTTGGGACACACAAAATATACCTAACACTAAAAATAGCTCTTGAGAAAAAGAAAAAACAAAATATATAATTACCATATTTAAGTAATTTAAACTTGGATTTGATTAATTTTGATTTTTTTTTATCATAATGGTTGTAACATGGAATTAGTTTGACATTTGTTTTATATTTTTATATATTTAAATTTCATTGTGAATTTTATGTATAATGATAAAGATAGCTAGAAATCATAAAATTAATGTTATATTTGGGGCATTGAATTTGAGAAATTAATGCAACAATATCTGTTTTGATTGAACTGGGTGCAATACTCAGATGTTAATCATATTAATTTTACTGTTACAATACTCTTGAAAATAGTTATTCTCATCAATAGTGTATATAAATGCTTCATAATGATGATATGAATAATGCAGGATTGTGCAGCGAGGTATATTTCTCCCTTGGAAAGTATGATTTATAAAGTTCAACATGTGATAGTATCAAAGTCCACTTTAAGTTAAATATGAAATTATAACTCCATGCAATCTGTTTAAAAATTTGCTTGCAGCATTGTTGATATTGACATTAAATGGAAGTATAAAATTGTGATTATATTTAAAAAAAATTCCTGATTTTTTCCCCCCTTCAAACTCTTGTATCAGATATAAAAGTTAGGCTACAATTCCCCCCTATTTCCAGGTATACTATTTGGCTAATGTACTGAAATACAAAAAAAAGCTTTTATTTCGGCTTGCAATTTTTTCAGTTTCATTTGAAACATGTTTATGATTTCTTTTACATTATATATAAGTGAGTTTTTACCTTGATGATATGTGTTTAAATCATTTAAGTGAGAAATCAAGTCTACCAAAATACTAATTTTCTTGCCAGTTGGCATCATCAAGCTTTGGCACAGATTTTGCTTCGCATATAAACAATTTGATTTCATGAAGAATGTCACAAAATCTTTTAATTATCTGGTCTCATCTGAGACATTTTACTTCTGGAAAGTATGCAATCTTTCCAAATTCACCATCTAAACTTATGAGAAATTCCTGAAATTGACAATGATTCCATCCTTAAACCCTTGTAAAAGTCACCTGGGAAAGAAATAACCCAATAAACTTTTAATTAATTTGAGAGAATTCTGAGTTCCATTTGCAATATTTTATTCTAAAATTAGCAATTAATAGAATAAGTAATAAAAGCCATTAGATTAATAAATAATTAAAACAGACTAAAGTAATTAATGTAGCATTTCCAAGAATATAAGCATATATATTGTTTACTTAGAATGTGATCGTATATACTAAGAAGTTAGGTCCTTATATGCACAATTAGACAAAAATCATCAATTTATATCTTCAATACTTTTTAAAATTTTAAATAAGTGAATAATCTGTGAATGTATATTAAATGCAATTTTCATACAAAGAATATCACTGTTAAATTATTTTGAATATAAAAAAACCAATAAATGAGGTGTTATGGAATTCTTTCCAATTTTTCTCTTTTAAAAAAGACCAATTTTTTTAGTTGTTGAAGTAAAAAACGCGTTTAAATATTTTTTTATTTGAATTTAAACATATTTCCTATAATTCATTTTTAATTTTAAATGATGATTTGTTTATTTAAGTCTTCTATTCAAATTTGGAGCAGCTGATGTTTTTAGACAAAATATAGTGAAATCTTGTTAAATCAGATTAAATAGAGCTAGACTTTCCAGGTTATCAAAAATTTGGGTACATAAGAGGATGGGAAAAGTTGAAATAATATAAAGATACTTAAAGAAAACCTTCTTTATATTGAATGAAGAGAGTGTGAATTATAATTGCAGAAAGTAAAGATGTCTATTTTTTTAACAGTAGAAGTGTGCTTAAGGTTGTTTTATTGTAATTTCCATTTAGACAATGCTGCATTGTCTACCATTTATCGCTGAGAATGTAACTGAGAACTGAATGTATCAAAGAATGTAACTGAGGTTTTCTTTACTCTGCACAGAATATTTATAAAATTCTCCGCTCTCACTTTTCTTCCATACATTCATTGGTGTTAAAAGATTTCCATGGAGAAAATAATTTTTTAAAACATGGAGATGAAATAAGTAAACGTTATAATAGAGATTTACAGACTGCTTCTCAATTTTTTTTTAAAAAAAAGATCCTTTATGCTGACCATTCTGAATTATCCAGAGATTCAAACCAAAGTGGTCGGACTTACAAGTTTTACTGTTTGCAAGATATTGTTTATAACATTATCTTACATACAGTATCTTGTATTAAAGGGTTTGTACGCTTGGTGCAATAGTAATTTTTACTAATATAACTTTCCTCTCAAATTAAATATCATTTAGGACTACTGAATCTTTGTTTTTATTTACCTTTGATACATTCATTTAAAGTTGTACACAAAGATTTTCTGGGAAGTTCTACATTTATCAACTGATTTAAATAAGAGAATATATTTACTTTTGTATGATTTCTTTATTTAGATTAAGAGTTTGCAATTGTGCATTTATTGTAGTCAATTTGGATAATGTGATTTCTGTATTCTTTCCTTTGTTTACAGATATACTTTGGAACTGAGTAACATTCAAATATTAGTAAGTCGATTGAAAGATAATTGGAGGTTCGCTCAACTTCGTGGAACTAGTACTATGCATATTTTGGATCGTTTTTCTATCACTGTTCAGACTGAAAGGTGTGTAGTTCAAAACCATAATCTAGGCAAAACTTAGACTTTTTTTTTATTTATTTATTTTTGTATTTTGTTATTCATTGAAAAAATAATTAAAACTCCTAATTTGGATTCCCCCTCCTCTGCATTTGTAATTCATTAATATGAAATATTCACTATATTCTTTTTTAAAAAAATGTTTGTTACTACAGTATTTAAAAAATATCAGTTGTAAGGATCCATTCAACATTAAATTTATTTTAAAGCTTCTAATTTAAGTGAAATGAAAATAAGTTTTTATTTAAAATATAATTCTACTTCAGAACAAAATTATAGTAGTATTCATTATTTCTTTTTTAAAAATTATTATTAAATTTATAATTTTTTATAAGAATAAATTATGGATGCAAATTTTGATGATGAAAATGTATATATTAATATCTTTTAAAAAAAATTCAAAGCTGTGTGACACATCATAATTTTTATATGTTTATATGTGTGTGTATACAAAATCATACTAAATTACAAACAGAAACCATGAAAACCATATTTAAAAATTTACTGAAACTAAAAAAATTAAAAAATACTACAGAATTAGTTGAAAAAAAATATAAATTATCAGATTAAGCTAAAAAAAAAAAATCAAAAAATTATCGTACATTAAAAAACATACATATTATAATGGGAAATATATATATATATAATTTTGTAGCTAATTCATTCATGTGAATACTACAGTTATAGTTATTTATTTAAAGCTTAATTTTTTCCCTGTTAAATCTGTTGATTATAGCTCTTCTTATAATCCACAAGATGTTTATATTATTTTACATGTTATTTTTTCAAGTTCTTTATGTAAAAATGTTTTAAATTTCTTTAAAGCATTCAAAATGCAAAAATCTTCTGTTTATCATCATTATTACATATGACCTTTATAAAGGTTACAAATATGTTTTTAAAAGTGTTTTTTTTTTATTCGGTCTTGTATTTAAATTCTGTATTATATCTTTTATTCTAAAATTTTTAAGTATGCTAATGAAAATTGTTTTCTCATGAAGGGAAAATTATCAAAATTCTGTAAGACTATTTTGAATATCAATTAATTGACTGCACCTCTATAACAGTGTTAAATTAACAAAAGGTATTTGAAGATTTTACTTTTTATGTAATTCTAAAAAAAGTTCCCAGCACCAAGAAAAAAGTTTATGAGTTTCCTTTGCTTTGCTTGTTTGTAAATGAAATTATTAAATGCTTTATATGTTTTAGGCGGATGGTATATACCCAAGATCCTGAATGGCCTTGCGTTGCTGTAACAGGGAATTTGCCAAAATTAATTGTACATGTCAGTGAGCAGAAAGTAATCATACCTTGAATTTTTCTTTCTTACAATTAAATTTTTTTCCCTAAAATAATTGATAATATTCAACTCATGAATTTCCCAATCTGTTTTGATCCAAAACCTCTTTTTCAAACTTTTTAAAATTCTGTCTTGAAAGTTCTTCACTAATGATAAATTCTAAAATAACTATGTCTATGTATTTTTTAAAAAAAATTTCCAAATTATTTATGTTGTTACAATTATATACATCTGAAAAATGTATTAAAATTAATGTTGTCCATATCACATTCATCTACACTATGGTTATAGTAATCAAATAAGAATAAAAGAAAAACGTTTTTTATATTGTAAAAAAAAAATGTTTTTTTTTTTAGTTGTCACACCCATTAAGATATTACTGTATAAATATTTTGAAAGAAAAGTCGCTTTAACTCAAAAGATAAAAATGTGACGTTCCATCCTCATTTTTAAGCTGCCTCTGAATATGTTAAAATTAATATTATATTTAATGTATTATATACAAATAATTTATAGCTATTAAAAATAAATTATTAATGTATTGTGTACAAAAGTATGTATATATATATATATATATATTAGCAATTAATACAATTAAGTTCAAAAACATTTAGAACAGTAATTTATTGAGAATATTAGTTATATTGTGTGCAGCTAATTTATATATATCAATAGTTTATTTTCTCATGTCTAATTTAATAATAAGTCCTTTCCTTTAGATAATGTTTTTTTAAAAAAATTTCCTAGCTTCTTTTAAAAAAAAAAATTTGTATTTACTAGTATTTTTTTATTACTCTTCTAAATTTGCAAAATGGCCTTAATATAAGGAGTTAATTAAAATTTTATACATACATTTTATTTTCTTTTTTTAATTTAGGTAAATGCTCTACAAACATGCTTTGATGTGCTGAATTCACCTATAATGTCTGTCAGACCATCATCACAATTTTATTCTCATGACAGCTCATTTGATTTGGTTGATCAGTTTAATGAAAAAAGCAGTAAAGAAAAGAAACGACTGTTAGTACATTTCTATTTCTTTATAGAAATCCATACATATATATATATATATATTGAAGTATGTTGTAACTTGCAAATTAAGGAAATTGAATTTGTAATTTAACGTGTAAATTTACAAAATGTGACTTAAAATTATTTAGCTGCAAGAAAATTATCATATTTCTTTGAAACTTACATTTTGATTTATTGACTACAGTTGTTTTTAATGATTTATTTTACTGAAAATTTGTCATGTAGGATTTCAAAGGAAATATCGGAAGGACATGCAGATTTAAATGAAAGTTCATTGCTTTTGCTTATGGAATTTTGCATTGATCAGATGTCATTTGATGTTCAAAGCAGAGGTACAGTAGGATTAAATTAATTTATTTATGGTTATCTGTTGTTTATTTTAATCTGTCTCAACTTCTTACTTTTGACATAGAAGTTTAATCTAAATATATTTTTATATATTATAACAAAATTTAAAATTAAGATGAGTTCTTATTGTAGATTATTATTGTATTGTGTTTAAGAAATTGACTACAATGAACTTATTTTAAGTTTTAAAAGCAATAAAGTTTTATTAGACTGTATATATAAAAAGGAATGGCTCTATTTCCCCCCCCCCTGCTATATTTTGTTTCGATACTTGCTTTAAGTTATTCTTGAATAAAATGTACCATTCTGTTAAGTTTAATTTAATATATAGGAATTATGTTCTGTATTTATATTTTTCCTTTAATTCTTTCATATTTTGAGTCCATAATTTTTTTTTTTATGTAGAGTTGTTTTTAACAATTAAAATTTTGCATTATATTTCAATAGGTCATAGTGTTGCAGAATTGCAGGTGACTGGTGTGAAGACGACAGTTTCAAAGCACCCTCATAATGTATCTTTATCTCTCTGTGTTCATAGTCTGCTTCTTGTTGATGCTTTGCAAACATATGGGCCTGATTTTGAACTTCTCTTGGCATCTCATAAACATCTCAGGTAATTTTTTAAAAACTTTTTAGAATTGCAGTTTATTTTAAAACATATTTTATATATGTAATGGCAAATATTATTAAAAGTTTTCTTATTGTAATGATTTCCCCAAATCATAAAGTCCCTTAAGTATGCACCCTTCCCACCTAAAGCTTTATTTCAATTTTTTTATATATATTTACTACTTACAATTATATGATTCTTTTTCATCTGTATTTTTTTAACATGATTATTTCTGAAACATTTCGATTTCCATTAGTA
This sequence comes from Nephila pilipes, assembly GCA_019974015.1. Taxonomy (NCBI): domain Eukaryota; kingdom Metazoa; phylum Arthropoda; class Arachnida; order Araneae; family Nephilidae; genus Nephila; species Nephila pilipes. Next base: position 29,921 of record BMAW01079515.1, on the reverse strand, counting down.
CATTTCAGTTGTGTTGAAGGAGAGCATATTTTTAAGAATCTTGCTAAAGCAAATTTCTAAAAGTTAATTTGTGATTATTGGCTTCCACCTAATTTGAGACATTTCCAGTTATAAAAAAAAAAGAGAAAAACTTACAACAAGAACAATTAAGAGAAACAAGAGAATCAAACAAGAGAAAACAATTAATTTGTAATGCTTTTCAAATGTGTTTAAATTCTCAATCTGATTTCAAAGTTGCACAAATGTTTTGTATGGAACATTTCTCAAATGCCACTTTTTGTCATTGATAATTAATGAAAATTGCTGTGCATGAGAAGAACATCAAAATTTTTGAAAATTTAACTTTTTATGCACTTTTTTTTTATGCACTTTTTTTTTATTAATGCAAATTTTAGTTAAAAATATTGCTTCCTTGGATTTTCTTGTCATGTCTAGTTAGCTTGAATTTTAATGTTAAAAATATGTAATATCTCCATCATCTTTATAAAGAAAAACAACAATTTTCGTAAAATTTTTATATAAATATTAAAATTTTTTTAATTTTAGTATTATTATATAATCATGTATCTTCTGATGAAAGCACAAATTAGTATATATGTATAGAATTTTATATTTATTATTTATTAAACCTTTCTTGGTTTTCCTGGGGTAAAATTACTCATAATATTTACACACATACACATATGCTTGAATAGTGTAAAAAGTCAAAATTTATATATATTAAATGTACTTCCCGAAAAAAGGTTATGATGGTTAAATATATTTTTTATAGTATGGATAGCACAAGTGGCAGTTTAAGAGATAGTGAACCTAATTCACCAGCATCTCCTGCTAGTCCAGATCCTATAAGTTCTCCGCTGATAGGAAAATCTGCTCCAACCCCTCCTGCTGCTCTCTCAGCTGCTCTGAGTACTTTGAAGACATCAAAAATTTGTAAGTATGGTTGGATTTTTGTTTTAAATTGTGCCTTTTTTTAATAAGGTTTTTATTAATATTTTACCGAACTTATTATAACTTAAGTATAACTTTCGGATCCAAAATATACTTTTTATGCAAAGAATTTTTTAGTTCAAAATTATTTAATAAACATCATTTTTCAAAATTGTTTGATTTCATACTTGTAAACTTTAGTTTCTGTGGTGATCTTAAACTGTTATATTCAATTTAGATTACATTTTTTTAATTGCACAATTTTTCACTTATTTTTTGTGTGTATGAATATTAATTAAAAATTATTTTATTATGAATTCAATTAACTGAACCAAGAATGAAAGGTGGGTATTTTTATTTATTATGTTAAATTCTTGCAATTTTGTCCTTTCAAATGAAATAATACACATATTTTTTTTATCCATTCACACTGTTATAAAATGAATATTTTTGGTATAAATTATGGTAATAATTATATTTTTTAATTAGCTAATTCATCTAAAAAATGGTCTTCATCACTGAATGTTCCAAAAACAGAGCAATATGCATCGGATGCTTTGATCACAATGGAATTCAATTGGATTGAAACAGCAGCATCAGAGGTTGATTGCATGGAGGTGTTACAGATTGGAAATGTTCAATTTAATAATTTAGATGTCATAGGTAAAATATTTACTCAAAATATTTTGTTAATATTGCCTTAGTTAATTTTTATTTAGAGAGAAAAAATTGCCTGAAATGAACCAACTTTATTATATATATTCTTTTTTTTTACTTGTCATTTATAAATTTGATAGATGTTTAGCCTAAAGGACACTTTGTTTTAAAAACATTATGTTTTTAGCGATACCTTATTTTGCTTTTATCCTTTTTGTCAGCAAACCAAGAAACGATTGTTGAGCTTGTAGATTTTGTTAAACGTATTGCTTTGGAACGAACACGAAAATCTGCAAATGGAAAATTATCACCTGTTGAGGGATTGAATAGATCAATTAATGAAAAAGAAGTAAGTTTTGGAAAAAGTGTTAACAATTTTGCAATTATATTAAAACTAAGTATTAATGTTTTTTTCATTTTTATTTTCTTCTATATCCTTTCAAAATACATGTAATGAATGCTTTGAATTTTTAGGGATCATCAAGTAAATACATATCAAGAACTGAAATAACATTTGATTTCCATCGCTTAAATATTCTTTTGTTGAGAGCTGTTAGTCAGAAATATAGCAACTTGGGACAAAAAGTTGCTACTGCTACTATTTCAGGAGCTAGAATTCAAGCAACTATTGGTATATTTATATTTTATTTCAATCAAATTACATGAAGTTCATATTTGTATTTTAATTATTGAAAATTTAAGTGTTTTATTTTTCATATGTTATTACTATTATTTTTTTCAGAGGTTATTTAAATATAATATTTCAAAAAGGAAAGAAATTATATTAATTCTTGGAATTTGACTTAAATTTATGTATGATCATCATTTTCAAAGTGATTTATAATTATTAATTTTCTTTGATATAAACTTTGGAAATTTTGATTTTCTTTTTATAAAATCTATCATGCTATTGTATGTATCTCCCCCCCTTTAACATGATTAATGAGGGAGGTTCAAAAAGTACTTATATTTGAAGACATATGGCATCATTAAGGTAAAATGTTGTTACTATTGGGTGCTGCCATCTGTTAAATGGAGCCAAAACAAATTTCATATTGATTCATATATTAGGTTTGATTTGGTAGTCATTTGCTGCTAAATAAAAATTTGATTGCTGCCATGTGGAGTTTAAGCTGTTATTTTGTATCGAGTTCTCACCATTGATATTAAATAGATTCATCGTGATGCTCCAGATATCAAGCATCAATCAAAACTCTGGGTTGCTTCCAGTGAATCTGATCCAAAAAAGTGAGAGTGATCCCAACAGCCAGAAAAATAATGAGGAATTTTTTACGTGTAAAAGGTATCATTGATCCATGTATAGGAGTTAAGATACTGAGCTGTCTAGAGAGTCATGGTGCTTACTTTAAAAAACCGTTTTTGATGCTACGAGTATCATCTCTTCGATTTTCTAAGGACTTATTGAACAACCCACAAAGTTTTTATTTTTTATTATTTGGCTTGCATTCGTGTAAATCCATTTCAGTTATAAAATTAATGAGTTTATATTTATTTTAGGAACGATTATAGAAATTCAAGGCTCCCTTGGAGGATTACAAGTTCTTGATCTAATCACTGAAAACACGAAGCATCAAAAAATTGTCGGTATTGGTTATGATCCATTAACTGTTCAGCCTATAGATTTATTAAATTTGTTGGAAGAAGGAATGTATAAACCATTTAATCAATCTGAACCATCTGAGCCTCATTATGCTTTGACTTTTTCCATAATTAGGGGAGATAAGACTGATTCTTATGATACAATTGATAATTATGCTAAAGACTCTAATAAACAGCAAGGTTACTTAAATATTAACTTGAGGATGGCATCTTTGTGTTATACTCACTCACCACGACTCTTGTATGAACTTTCATCTTGTGCTACTGAATTTAAAGCTTACATGAGTTCATTGGCCAGTTCGATCAAATCTGCAGCAACTGAAGTAGCAAAAGGAATAGTGTCTAAAAGAACAGGATCTATCAGTGCAACATTGCACGGGAATAATCCAGACACATTAACTTCAAGATCACATTTTGAAAGCACTGATGATATAACAGATGATCAAGTTTTCATTAATGCTGAACCAGATGATGTTACTGTTGAATTGAAATTAGATGTGTTATTAGAGACCCCAGTTGTAGCTTTTCCAACGTCTCCTCAGAGCACTCAAGTTCTTGTTGCCCATCTTGGTCGTATTGCTATTCAAAAAGGAGTATCTGGATTTTTAAACAGTGAGCAATTATCTCTTCCTCTTGCTGACTTGAACAAAGAGAATACTGTATTAATTGAAGTTAGGGACATGAACATGCATTTCGTCGATGTGGAACAGAAGGCTCAAGTATCTGCAAATTTAAAAAGTGCACAAGATACTTTAGTCTTGCCAAATTTGTCGACTAAAGAGTTGTATGCATGTGAAGATAAAACTCAGCTCATTATTCACGATACTGTGCTTGAAATAGTTTTCAGTTCGCATAAATCTGATATTGCATCAGAAATGGTACCTTCCATACTAGATGCTAACAGTATACATTATGAATTGAATTCAGATCCAAACCAAATTGAAATTAGAGGAAAAGTTGTTAATCCATTACGAGTTGTTTTAGTTAAACATCAATTTCGTCAAATAATGAATGTCTTAGATAACTTAACATATTTTGAAGATACTGATTCAGCATATGATACAAAACAGTCAACATTTGCTAACACTTTAGAAACATGTGATGAATTATCTGCCCTCAAAGTTAAACCTGATTCTTCACAAATTGCTTCAAAATTGCAAAATACTGTTACAGTGACATTTGAACTCCCTGATTTAATAACTGAACTAAGAGATGATTTGACTGATAGAGAGGAAGGTATTGTGAGTATTACATTCCAAGAATTTTTACTAGAATATCACAATGAAAAAATGCATGAAGCTACCCTTCAAGTTACTCTTCAAACTTTACTGATGGAAGATTTGCGAAATAATGAGGTTTCTCACCGTTGTTACTTAATGAGTTCGGTGAATCAAACTAAAAATACTTACACTTATGCTGCATTACCAAAATCTAATTTTATTTCCACATCATGTCCAGATTTTTCAGAAGCAAACTTGGTGATTTCTGACATTTCATCTGTATCACTTCCTGACAGACTTTACACTCCAAATATGTTTTCTCTTAGCTCTGGACGAAAACTTTCAGGTACTCGTTCCATTCGGAGAAGTCAATCTAAAACTGAAGAAGATTATCCAACTACTCCTCCACCTTCACCAACTACATCAAATGATGCTAAAAATCATTCCACAGATGCTTTGGTATCAATTAATATTACACTTATTGACAAAAAGTCTCCACATTTTGCCAAGAAGTACAACAAAACTAATCATTTCATTGACATTGATTTCAACAGTTTAGACATAGTTCTTAATTTACAAACCTGGGTGATGGTTATTGATTTCTTCAGTTCAGGTGGAGATGAAATTGAAAAAATGGTTCTTGATAAAAGCAATTCAGATATTAAAAGTGGCTTTTATGGTGAACGAAAAACTGAGAATGAATTGACTAAAGAATCATCAAATTCTGAAATCAGATTGAAAGTTAAAAGTTTAACAGTTGTCCTTAATAAACCAGAATATAAACTTGCTAGTGCCAATATATCCAATTACATATCAGATATGTCTTTTCGTGAATCAAATTACACTATTAAAGGCACCCTTGGAAGTATATCTGTAAGTGATCTCTCACCTCATGGATATTTATATCCTGAGAAATTTATTACTACTGGAAGTGAAGCATTGCATTTTAATGTTTTTAAATATTGTAATACTGCTCCTGATATACCGACAGAGTTTGATATGAGTGTTAAATGCCAAATGAGTTCGGTACAGTATGTTCATACCCAACGTTTTCTTACCGAGATAACTACTTTTTTCCGACATTTTAATGAAATGCAAGAATTGATTCGGAGGATTCGTCTTGCTGCTTCTGGTGCAGTGGTGAACCCAGAAAATAATAGAGGATCAAGAATCAAGCTAGATATTTCTGCAGGCTCTCCAGTGATTGCTATACCTCAGAGTGCTTCTTTTACTGATGTTCTAGTCGCTGATTTAGGACAAATAACTGTTTGCAATACTTTCCTCTTCTATGGTAGTGAAGGTACAATTAGTTATTGTGAAAAGGAAGATGATTCTAAACCTCCACCCGAAAAGAAACTTAAGAGAATCAAAAGTAAAGACTTTTCAGAAAGATCCAAAGTAATGTTTAATCAGACTGAGTGTTTGTTAGATGTGATTAATGTAGAATTGACAGACATGGATTTATACTCGGCTATACATCTACCTAAAGGAAAGAGTAACAAAAGAAAGAGAAATGCTTCACCACCTGATTTGAAGGAACTTATTTTCCCATCATTCATCATTAGAAAACAAGGAAATGACTTACTTCAACAAAAATTTATGCTTCAAGTTCAAGTGGAAAGGAATTTAGATTCTGCAACCAGTCATCTTGCTCCAGACTGGACTGTTGAAGGTGTGGTATCATCTGTATATGTAACTTTGGATCAAAAACAATACAAGCTCATTTTTGGTGTACTGAACCAAAATCTAGGTGAACCCTTAGAGGAGTTCTCATTTGATCCCAGTACTGAAAGTGAGCAATTTGTTATAATGGATACTGATGAGAAAGCTTGGACAAATATGGCAATTCACATAGATTTAGTAAATGTATCTTTGGAACTTATTGGAAATGATGGTATTGTTAATAAGCCTGGAGATTATTCTTTGGCTAAGTTTGATTTTATTAAATCTCGTTTATCTTTTGAGGCATATTCAGACAATAGTCGTGATATTGATTTGGTGTCTAACATGATACAAGTTTTGGATATTAGATACAAAGATGCTCCTGTAAATAAAAAACCAAATGTTTTCACAAAAGTTTTGCAACCTACAAATATAAGTGATAATAATGGGTCTACTTTACAAGCAGAGATTCATTATCGAATCACTAAAGATTTTACTCGATTTACTGTTTTGCTGAACAATATGAGAATCATGGGTGTTTTTGAATTTCTTGGATCAGTGTTAAATTTCTTAACTGTTCCTAGTAGTGGAACTCCACAAAAAGAAATTATTGAGCCACAACAGAAAGGATCTATCTCAAATAAAAATTTAAGTAAGGCACAAACAAATTTTGAAATGAAAATCAATGTTACAGATTCTGAATTTGTAGTAGTTGAAGATACCTCAATGTGGGATAGCAATGCTGTGATTCTAAAATCTACTGCTGTGATTACTTGGAAACCAGATTACCTTGAAAAACCATTGTCTTGTAGTTTACAGAATCTTGAAGTGTTTTCTTGCATATTAGGAGTTGAAGATGATACTGCACTTTCTATCATTGATCCGTTAAGTGTGAGTATAGAAATACTTAGTAAGACTAATTCTCCTATCATTGAATTAGAATCTTCAGAAATACAACATGTTCTTGAAACTTCTGCAGTAAACTTAAATATTCGCCTTTCTTATTATGATATTACTATGTTTTTAAAGATATTTGATTCTATTAAGCGACAAATGGCATTTTACAACAAGCCAATAGGGATGCCTCCTTTGCCAAACAGCAAAACAAATTCTGCTAATATTGATTGTCTAATTGGTCTAGGATTTTCAACATCTGATTGTCAAAAGGCTTTAGAAATTTGCAAGGAAAATATTAATGATGCTGCTATCTGGTTAACGCAACATGCAGTTCCTGTTGATATTTCAAACAATACCATAAAACAAACTGAATCTGTTGAGGAGAAGAAAAAATTAATTAATGTAATATCAGCTGAAGTCAGATTAACATCTTTTAGCTTGTCTATCATTGATGACTGTAGAGATGCTGATGTACCTGTTGTAGAATTGAATCTTATGGATGTACAATTTGTTCAAAAATTTTTGAGCTCTCCTGAAGGATATGGTAATTTCAGCTTCAATGCAGACTATTATAACCGGGCATTGTCTGGTTGGGAACCTGTCATAGAACCTTGGAAGTGTTCAGTAAAATGGAAGATGCAACCTATTCAATCCAAAGATGTCAAGAAAGTAATGTTAAACATTGCTTCACCAGATGCAATAAATTTCAACGTCACTACATCTTTAATAGAACTTTTTAAAACAGTGAAAAAGAATTGGACAGAAGAGTACCTGAACATAAATAATAGAAGCAAAGAAACTGCAGAAATGAGCAGCCCTGGTTGTTATAAGCGTCGTCTCCCTTTTATGCCATTTGCATTGAAAAATGATACAGGTTGCAAATTGTGGTTTGCAACTCAAATAACATCAGCAAAGCAGCAGTCTCTTGATTTAGGAAATGATAATATGCCAGCTCAAAATAGTAAGTTCTCTCTGGTATGGACAGAAGTACCAGCTGGCAATTTAGTTCCAGTACCATTTGAAAATCGATCCAAAATACGTCATAAAGATTCTCATTCAATGAAGCTTCATCAAATAATAGTAAGAGCAGAAGGATGGCATCCAGCTGCTCCTGTGTCTGTTGATAGAGTAGGTACTTATTTTCGGCATGCTGCACCTCAAAAAAGTCACTCAGCTTCTGCATACAGTGAAAGGCCACCTGCAAGAATAGTTTTTGTTGTTGCCCTTGAAGGTAGTGCTCGTAAACTTATAACTGTGCAGTCTTCTCTTTTAGTTTCCAATAAACTTGAAGATGCTGTAGAATTGAAACTTGAGAATTCTGGTTTACAATATGGAGTCAAAAGTTTGTCCATGTATTTAGTACCACAGCAAATTCTACCAGTACCATTACATTTCGTTTATGCTCAGATGTGGGCACGACCTGTGGACAAGTATGTAGCTTTCTGCAAGTACAGTATAAATTGGAATGATGTTACAAAACCTGGTGAAATTCACGGTAATATCAAACAGTGTAGTTCTATTCAGAAAGCCTCAGAATTCTACAAATTTTTAGTTCTGACTAGACGACGAAATTTTCCTCTAGAGAAAGAAGTAAGTTTATCTCCTAATTCAATTCACAGCAGAATTCATCCAGCTCATAGGATTTATTTCATACCTTGTTTAGAGATAATTAATCTATTGCCATATGAACTTCATTATTATTTGAGAGATACTAACTTGTCTGGATTTGTGAAACCTGGAAAAAGAAAATCTGTTTATAGCATTGATGTTTCAGAGCAATTCTATATAAAATTTTTTCTGGAAAATTTCAAACATTGTAAGGAGGTACCTTTGTCATCAACTTCACGCCATTTTCCTACTAGAATAGAGTTACGGGATAATCAAGATAGGTTATTAATACTTCAACTTAAAGTTCAATATTTACCTGGTGGTGGTTTGAAACTGTTTATTACTGCTCCTTTCTGGCTTGTGAATAGAACAGGTCTTCCTTTAGTATTCAAACAGGAAGGTACACATATAGAAACTGCTGGCCAATTTGAAGAGCACGAGCTTGCACGATGCATGGCTCCACTATTGTTTTCATTCCCAGATCATGATTCTAGTACAATGTGCAATATGAGAGTTGGAAAGTCTCTTCATATGGATGGTATTCCTCAATGGTGCATGAGATTCTCTTTAGAGAAAGGCATCAGAGTTCGTAGATTACATGTCATGAGAAAAGATTCTAGACCTGATCTAGTCTATAATATTGGTATTGATGTTCGTGTGGGAAAAGGGAGATATGGTGATACTCACATAGTGACTTTATCTCCCAGGTATTATCTTGATAATAGCACAAGTCACAAGTTGGAATTTGCTCAACTTTTTGCTACAAAAGATAACAGACAATACGTTCTATCTGCTATGTCAGTTTCTAGTCTACCATTCCATTGGCCTCGTATTGATTTGGATAATTTACTTTGTGTGCGACAACCTGATATTGAAGGCTGTAACTGGTCTGGTGGTTTCCCTATCGATAATGTTCAGTCATTCCATATTAATATGAGAGATGGTCAAGGAAAATCCAACTTTTTACGTGTTGAAATAATCTTGCAAGGTGCAACATTTTTCATAGTTTTTACTGATGCTGATAGGTTACCCCCACCTTTTCGCATTGATAATCACTCTGAAGTATCTATCACATATTATCAAACCAATGTTGATCAAGAAAGGTTGAAGACTGCAATAAGAGCACACACATCTGTACCATATGCCTTTGATGAACCTACTCTTCCCCCTTATATAACTTGCTGTGCTCCTGGTGGATCAGCTGCAACATATAATATGAATATTTTCAGGGAAGGTAGTCAATTATTCTATGAAAATTTTATATACATAATTTTTAGTGGTACTTTTCCTGATGATAATGCAGGTGTAAGTGCAGTACCCCCTAATCTGGCTGGTAGAGAATATGTTCTAGATGTTCCTTACAACAATAAAGTTGTAATAAATAAAAGAGAAGTTGGAAAACGTTCTCAGTTGTGGAGGATGACTAGCACAGGTATGTTGCAACATGAAGGATCCAGTCCTCCAAGAGATCCCCATAAATCAAATTCTTCTAATAATGCCAAAATATTGGTTCTGGACATTGCTGACATTGGACCTCAGCCTAATGAATATACAAGTCTCATTCTCAGAAAACCAGACCCTAGAAGACAGCACACTCAAACTTGGAAGTTCACATCCGATGGTCGCCTGTGTTGTGGATATCCAAATATGTATGTGCAATCCAAAGATGGTTTCAAAGGACTGAGGCGAGGAAATGATGTTGTACTTGGTCCTGCGATGCCTGTAAGCTTTGTAACATTAGATAATGGTGTCCCGGTAGAACAAGCTATTTCTCGTAGTAAACTTAGAGGAGGTTCTGGAGTACTTACTGTAAAAGTTATTCCTGATGGACCTACAAGAGTTCTTCAGATAATTGATATTAAAAAGAAACAAATAGTATCTCGTACTTCTCCTTCTTCTGACTGGGTTGTGGTTGAAGAAAATAATTTAAATAAACCAACTGAAACTGATTCTGCTGATGATCCCAATCAACAGTGTACCAATGATATTGAACTGCAAATTAGCTTACAGCTTCCAAAAGGTCTAGGAATTTCCTTGATCAACCACTTTTGTGAGGAGCTTGTTTATGTTTGGCTTCACAATATTATGGTGGAATATAATAAAGCATCTACATATCATACATTGGGTGGAAGTATCAAAGATATACAAGTTGATAATCAACTTCGAGATGCCGAAAAACCAGTTATGTTGTATGTTACTGAACAAAATATATCCGATGGCCAGAGACATTTACCAGCTTTGCATTTTACTGTCCAGAGGATATGCACACCTGTGATAAATGCTGAAATTTTTAAACATTTAATTGTGACTTTAAAAAATTTGACAATTCATCTGGAAGAAAAGCATCTTTTGAAATTGATTCAGTTTGCTGGATTTGATCTGACAGAAAGTGAAGGAGAAAAAACCGATGAAAGTGAAAACAATCAAACTCAAAAGAACATTACAAAATCTATGGCTTATGAAAAACGATATTACTTTAGTACTCTGAAACTATGTTTGCAACAAATAAAACTGAGTGTCCTTACTAGTAGTAATCTTCCATTTGATTTGCTTATGGTAAAAAAGAAAATGAGATTGACTCTAATAAAATTTGAAGATGCCACCATTGAGTTGGATGCCTTTTTAAGAGTCTATCCTTTTGAAACAGCAAATTTTTTAATTGATAGCATTATTGAACATTATAAAGAGGAATTGAAAGGTGAAGCTGTCAAAATTCTTGGTGCTGTTGATTTCTTAGGTAATCCACTGGGTTTGATGAATGATGTATCAGATGGCATATCAAAACTCATACATGAAGGCAGTGTTGGTGGATTAATAAAGAATGTCACTCATGGTATATCAGATTCTGCTGCTAAACTTACAAGTAGTATGTCAGATGGACTTGGGGTTGTAGCTATGGATGACAAGCACCAAAGAATGCGGAAACAGATTCGGCAACAGAGTTCAGCTAGAGGTAACGATCATCTAATGGCCGGTTTAAAAGGATTGGGATTTGGACTCATTGGAGGTGTGACTAGTGTTTTCACTCAAACATATGAAGGAGCTGTCCAAGAAGGATTTCAGGTAAGCAATGTGTTGAATCCCTCAAATTTTCAAAGGTACATCTCCAGAAAAGGGCATTTTGAATAATTTTGGAGCTAAATGAACTTTGCATTATTTATGTCTGAAATTAAACTATATTAAGGTGATAATAGAATGATGAGCTCATTTAGAACTTATGTGTGTTTGCAAGTAGAGAATTATCTAAATACCATTTTGCTTCTTAATAAAGTCACATTTCTTTTAATGAATGAAAAATTAGATTTTTTTTTTTATTACATTTCTAAATGCAACTTACACCCTCATTAGAATTTGTAATTGTGCTAGATAACCACTGTTCCAAAATCAATAATTTTAAAAATAAGTAACGTTCTACTGAAAGGAAGGAAAAAAAAAAAAAAAAACTTTTTGTTTGACTTGTTTTGTAAAAAAATTTAATGTAAAGTTTTTATTTTTGCTTTGAAAAGATTATTATTAACAAAAAGACGTTTTTGTAATTGAATTTAGAATTAATCTGCATTTTTTGAAATCTTTACCATTTTATTAATCTTTTATACAGATGTTTGATTCTTAAAAGATTAACTAATATTTGTCCACATTTTCCTAATTAAATGATTTTGGAATAATAAAGATCGATAATAATTAAACATAAGAGCAACCGTTAACTTCCGTTGAATGAAATAAATTGCATTAAATACTTTGTAAGGATGACACACACATTTACCATAAGAGATAAAGTAAAATAAAAGTAAAAAGTAAATTCTCCTGGGATTTCATACATTTGAAGCTATTAATTATTGTAAAACCATTGAAAAACAATTTTAATTCTGCAAAAAGTAAACTTGTATACTTACACAAATATATTTAATTTTTATTCTTGAGTCTTTTTCACTTTTAATTCAATAAAATATCATTTGATTAATTGAAATTAATATAATCAAGTCAATTTCATTCTAACATTTTCCCTCTTTTGAATACAGCTTGATAAATGGATCAGTAGTTAATTATTTTAAACTTATATGGCATCTTAAGGAAGATAGGTTCTCAAAATCAGAATTTAAAATTTTGGAATATTTCTTGAATTCCTAGAGATAATTATAGAAAATTTTGTGGATTTTGGATTTTTTAGTATATATTAAATCCAAATATCTAAAATCATTGAATGTTATGACTCGCTTTTTTCATAGCTTTGTTCAATAAATTACTTATTTTACAATTTTTATTTTTTTAATTGCTTAGTATTTTTAGAATTGGAAACTTATTCTATATTGATTGACATAAAATTTTCAAAAAGTAATGTATAGAAAATGTAACATTATTTAATGTTTAAAAAGCTCATTGTTATGGAACCTGTTTTTTTAACCTCCATATTTCATAAACTTAAGAGCCAAATTTGAAAAGTAACCAAAGATCATGATGAGAAATAAGTGATGCAAGGGAAAAAGAATCTAATGGCAAAAACTTTCAGAAAAGTTAATTAAATATATATTAAGTCAATAGATTAATCCACTAACATTCTAAATTGTTTCTCTTTCAGTTATTACTATTTTTATTTAAATGTGATACAGCAATTTTTTTTTTTTTTTTTTTTTTTTTTTTTTATGTTTGTATTAAAAAAATTTGTTTGAAAACTTTGATAAATGTGTTCACTTGTCTTTGTTTTATGTTTTACATCAATGTTAAAAATATTTTTCAGCCAATAAAAAGAAAAACCTAAGCTTATCAAAGCATTGAATATTCTTACTGTTTAATTTATGGAGAATTTACATTTTTAATTTTTTATTCATTATTAATAAAGGTTGAGACAACTTGACTTCGTAATAAATTTTTGAAAGTATAAATTGTTCATACCTTATAAATTCATGGTATACGAATTTTTGTTTGCATTCAGTTTCATAATGGAGAAAATCCAATTATTTTTGTGATTTTGAATTAAAATTAAATACTGGTTTAAAAAAAAAACTAATAGCCCTCATATTGCTTCTAGTGCAGTGTTTTTAAAAAACAATCAATCCATGATTAAAAATTTTGTTCAACTGGCATATCACCATTGAGAGTCTTGATGATTGCACATATTAAATTAAACTGTGTATTTTGAATTTTTTTAATTAAAGATCATTAGTTATTGAATATATACAATCACTAAGAAAATTTTGGATGTGTTTTGAAAAATTGAACTTTTTTCATTTAATTTTAAAATCATAATATCTAAAAATTTTCATTTTAGTGATGCTTTAGATGAATTTGGTAAATTTGCTGAAGATATTTATGTGCCTTTTTTTAAAAAAAGTCTGTATCAGTTCTATCTGCCTAGTAACTAAGATCTAACTTCCCCCCCCCCCCGATAATATTTTCCAAAATAGTCTCATGTAAAATGCGTAATTTTATGCTAAATCTTTTTCAATTGTAACCATAGCCAAAAAGTGAATATTGTCTTAATTTCCAAATTTCAATATTTTATTCCATAAAAAAAAAAATGTATTCTTTTATTTGTGTCTGGGTTTAAAGCCATTCTGTTTCAAATTGCCGAAAGAAAAAAAATTAATTGAATGTATGATATTATATCGTTTTCACTGCAATCATACAATTTAGTTGTGATATTGCCGAAATTACTACCATAATAAAAAATGTTATAGAGAAAAGTCAATTCATGCAACAAAATTTAAAGATGTATATTTTTGAGCTGAATATATCCATCAAAAGCCTGATGGTAAATAACTGGCTGAACTAATGTAACTGAACTTTTTAAAATAATCTTTTGACCTCCCCCTCCCTCCCAGTCTTATAAAGCTCAACATGAATAATACCTTACTTTTGGAAGTCGAGTCATTTCTAACCAATCTCTCTTGAATTAAAATTTTAATTCACTTTTCATTGAATTTGTATATATATCTTATTAGCAACAAAATGCCAAAAAGAATATTTAATTCATGCTTTAATTGAAAATAATTACTATGAGTTTATCTTTTTCATTACTCATTGTAACTGAATTATTAATATTCTTAGATTATGAACCATTGTTGAACTAAAGGTGTGACCAATCGACCAAAGAAATCGATCAATTTGGCATTAAAAAATGTGTAATATGTATTTAACAATAAAGTACTTTAACATCTAAGAGTACAATAAACTATTTTTAGGGATTCTTTTCTGGCCTTGGAAAAGGTATTGTTGGTACTGTTGCAAAACCAGCTGTTGGTTTTTTGGATTTTGCATCTGGCGCTGCTAGTGCTATGAGAGATACAAGCAAAGGTAGCTCACATGCTGTTCTCGTTCGCACACGTCCTCCTCGTATTTGTGTTGGCTCTGGAGGTTTGGTTCCTCGATATTCATTTCAACAAGCTCTAGGTCAAGAATTTCTTTATAACCTAAACAACAGAGACTTCAGTGAATTGTAAGTAAAATTCATAAAACTCTTGTGTGATGTAGAAATTTGTGTTTTTAGCTTGAAATTTTGTCATTTTGAAATTTGCTGTGACTAATCATTATAATAGTTCATTGCATTTAAATTCTATTTTGCATTTAGTCAAATTTGATGATCTAGCCTGATTAACAAATAAAAAAGTTACATTTATATATACATCCAACTCTTTTTTTTTTAAACGATTTTGAAATAACATGGTTCACCAATGTACTTAATTACATGAATTTTTTGTTCTAGTACAGATCCCTCAATTTTTTCCCCTTCAAATATTCAAATACTGTTTTTGCTGCATAACACCACATCGCAGATCCAGCCACTCGATCAGAGTATTAAAGCAAGATTTAAAATGTACTACATAAAGCGAACATTTAAATCTATTTTCGATTCTGTAGAAGAAAGAAATTTGACTGTTGTGGAAGAATTGAGAAACTTTACAATTATGGATTATATCACACATGCTTCTTTTGACATCAAACAGTTGCGCTAGTCGATCTTAACTCTAGAATTACTGAGGTGGGTCATCTGTAATCCAAGACATGAATTTTTGCTTATTTCACAGTTGTATTTCAAAATTAAGCTTTCTAATTTTTTGACTTTTCCTAAATGTTCAGTCTAATGTCTTAAAACAAATGTAGTTGAATTCCAAGGAATACTTTTTTATATATATGTTTGTATACCTAGAACTACCATGGAGGTCATAGCTGACCTGAACAAGATAATTACCTTTTCTTTTATTACAACCATAAATTCTATTTTATATTTTTCAGTTACAAAATAATTGTATTAGGAGATGTATTGCACCTGTTTTTTGCAAAAGAGTGAGAATGAGAAGAGAGTGTGTTCACGCATCTGGCATGTACGTATTAGGCAAATGTGTGAGCTTTTGTGATTGGAAGCTATTGTACCTATGTATTGAAATGCCGTAGAATGTTCTTATCTCTGTTGTAGGCTAGAAACTAAATAAAAAGAATATTTTGCCTCTTGTAAACTGAGCTGAAGGAAAACGAATTAGTGGCATTCTAGTTTTGCACACATTTAGTGATGACACTCAGCAGAAGAGGTCTTTTGAAAGAAGAAGCTTTGAAATTGCTAAACGAACTTTCAGAAAATGATTCTTGCTGTGAGAGAAAATAAATCTGATGACAATAATGAAAATTTGTTACTAATGACAAAATAAATATTGTGGAAAATGTTTATATAATTTCATCGTCCAAATCCAGATCAAGTGACAGTGAGCTGAATGAAAATATCCCATGTAAATGTAGTTTAGGAATTCATAAAACAATAAAGAGTTGTAAAATTGTTAAGAAAAAAAAAAAAAAAAAGGAGAGCAATCACCCCTTCAAAGTGATTTGGAAGAAGCGAAAGATGAAACTATATGGAAAATGCATCAGCAGTGTTCAGTTTCTTATGGTCGATGACCTATTCAAATTATTCTGAAAGGAAATCCAGCACTTATATCATATTGTAAAAGAAATGTTGCTAATAGCAGTCCTATAACTTCCTGGAGACTTTTAATAAATGATAAAATTTTAATATCATAAAGAAATGTACAAAAGTTGAAGCAAGATCAAAATTAAATAATGAAACTTAAAACATTTCTCTCTATGAATTGGATTCATTTATGTTTGAGAAACTTAAGCTGCAAAAGGGGTTTCCATCACTAGCCTTTGGTGAAAGACCTGGGGCCAGAATTTTTTCCCTTCTACAATGAGACTGAACAGATTTCTAGAAATTATGTGATATGTGTTTTGACTTAAATATTCCAAGATCAGTTAGATTGAAAGATGATAAATTTAAACTAATATCAGATGTTTGTAATACATTCATTGAAAATTGTCTCATGTGTTACAAACCAGGAAAAAACATTACTGTAGATGGGCAGCTCTTTCCATGAAAGACACTATAGAGTTCTGCATGCTTCATTAAAAATTACTCAAAATGAGAAGAAAACTTCTGAAATTATAAATTTCTACAATTCCTCAAAATTTGGATTTGAGGTTGAGATCAGATGGCAAGAAAATATTCTGTGAAATCTGCATCTAGGTGTTGATCTATGCATGTTTTTTTTTTCTCAATATTTTTTTATCTAGAGGCGATTAATGCACGGTCAACTTTTAAAGATACAACAGATTCTAATCTGAGCAGTAGGGACTATATCCTAAAATTAGCAAAGGAGTTAAGAGAAATTTATTGCAAAAGAAGCAGAAGTTATTCGTCTACGTACTACCCTGAAGTTTCAAACAAGTGAAAATATTGTCAGATAAAGCATTGAAAAAACAATAAAACTAATATTGTGTGTGAAAAATGTTCAAAATTTACTTGTGGATTATGAACAGCAAAAAAAAAAAAAAAAAAAAGTTATAGCATTCTGTGTGAAATGTTTCAAGAAAAATTAGTATAATGTAAGTAAAATGTCATGCATATTTAATTTTCTTGATTTAATATTTTATTAATATGTAAGAACATTATAAACTTTAAATTAATCAAAATATATGTTTTTAAAAGATATTTTTACATTTCATTTTATACAACTTGCCAAAATATTAAAGTATGTATTCTACAATTAGATATTTTAATTATTTTAAAGATAATTTTCTATTAATTGAATTTCATATATAATATTCTAGAAGCTAAATTTAGTAAATCATTCATTAAAAATCATTGTATTAAATCATTAAACACTTTGTTTTCTGTCTGAATTATAAAAAAAAAATTAAGAATAAACATGTCTGAAAACCAGAAATACAGTAATACTATTGTTAAATGCTTGTTGGAAATTTTTTTTTGCCATCATTTGTCAAAAATTGAGGTTTCGTAGTACAAAAATCAGCTGTGTGTTCTGAAATTATTACTCTATTAAATGCAATTAGTGGCAAAGGTTTTAACAAAATACAAATGGCTGACATTAAAGAATTGATGCTAGAAAGCCTTTTTGGATTAGGACAATTTGAACAAATTTATGATAATAAAGAAGTCGATAATGATGGAGTTGAAGATGAAGTTCAGCTGTTAACAGTTGATTTAATTTGCAAGGACTTGAAATTTGCTACAAGTGTGAATCATTTTCTTACTCATGATCCCAACATACAGTGTTTATTAAAATATCTCCATAATCTTAGGTTTTGTGTAGCAAACTTGAGAAACCAAAAAAATTAGTCGCTAATAACAGACTTTGTTATAACTAAAAAAATCCAACAGAGGCAGTTAATAAAGAACGAAATTCTTCATTTGAATCTAAGCCATCAGTTGTGCTAGACATATCTGACACATCTGCTGATGATAGCATTTTTGATCCAGTTTGCAATAAATTTGCACGCTTGTTATCAAGTAGCAATGAATAGTTATTAGTAGTTTTATTCCTAATTTCAATTTGAATTTTTATGTGTTGTATGTGCCTATAGATTGAATTTTCACTGTTCACTAATTTTACTTTTTTTTGCACAATTTTTTGAGAAAATATTTGAGTTTTTTCATCTTACAGGATTTTTTCAAAGTTGTGGAACATATTCCTAAATTTACCATATGTCACATGTTTTTTTTTTTTTTTTTTTTTTTTTTAAAATTTTTAAAAAAATGGTTTTTAAGTTTTAAAAAATTTTTGGTTTTTTTTTTTTTTGTTTTTTTTATTTTTTTTTTTTTTTTTTTTTTTGTGTTATATTAAAGGTAGAATGAAACACTATTGACATGTTGAGAAGATATTTTTTATGATTGATTTTGATAAATGTTAGTTAGAAATAGATAGCAAACATCTCTCTCAACATGCTTTATTTTAAATAAATATTAGATTATTATATCATGTATATGTAGTTTGTGATACTATACAATCTCTATTGGTGTTTAAATAAAAATCATATACTCTCTATTCTGTTTTTACATGAACTTCTTTTACACGATTTTGATTTAACATGAATTAGAAA
Source organism: Nephila pilipes (assembly GCA_019974015.1). NCBI lineage: Eukaryota > Metazoa > Arthropoda > Arachnida > Araneae > Nephilidae > Nephila > Nephila pilipes. The sequence continues at coordinate 10,944 of BMAW01079515.1, read as the reverse complement.
AAAAGTTTAATTCTCTTTTTAAATGACTTATTTTGATTTAATATGATTGATCCAAATTCTAAAAAGGAAATTTTACTTTAATTTTATTCTTATAATTGCAACATTAGAGATGAGGAATGTAGTACGATTTCCATTTGTGAGAATTACCTCAGTATGGAATTTTGTTTGTATTTTGAGTTTGGCATTCAAAGTGAAAATACCTACGACATTTGTTTTAATTTGACTGAAATGTTTCAGATATATCAAAACAAGTCTCAGAAAAAGTTTAAAAAGTTTTTAAAAGAAAAAAAACTATTTTAACAAATGGATTCTTCTCAATGCAAAAAGCGATGAGAACGAGCAAACCAACAGCTAAATATTTATTTTTTTTATCTTATCTGCATTTTGGTTATATGCTGAATGAAGGGTATGATATACATATTTAGTAATTTTGCATAAAATCCAACAAATGATAATTTTATAGTTTTAAAACCTTTGTTTTATTAATTATAACTGATATATTTTTCAGTAGTCCTTATATAATGTAGCATAATTCACTTGTAATAAAAGAGAAAATGAAAGTGCTCTCTTTGGATATTAAAATTTAAATTTTGGATCGCCTTGAAATTGAATAAGGTACAATGTTTACAGGAAAGCATTTTAGTCTAAATGAAGCCACAGTAAGTTCTATCAAGAAAAATGAAGCAGCTATTAGAAAGTCGTTATGTTCTGGAGCATAATGAAGTACTAAATCATCCTCATAAAAAAATAGATATTGTCAAAGAGAAATGGATAGAAGATGAGTCACAAAAAAGTACCTGTAGACAGAAATGTCATCTAGCAACAGCATTAGGAATGATAGACAGATTAAAGAAATGGACTCAGGTTTTTCATTTGAGTTAAACAAAAACTATGAATTTTCTGCCAGTACAGATTGGGTGATAGGTTTTCTCCAAAAGATATGCTTAAAAATTAAAGGGGAAACTGCATCTGCAGAGGAATCTGCCGCTAAAGAATTTCCACAAGAAATTGCTAAAATAATCAAAGTAAAATAATCAAAACACTTCTGATCAAGTTTGGAATGAAGATGAAAGTGGTATTTATTAAAAAAGAATTCTGAACAGAAGTTACATACTAAAAGTGAAGAAAAGGGTTGGTGAGTTTAAGGTAACTAAGAATTGCATGGCCTTTTAAAAAACAAAATAGTTAACATCCTTACAGGAAAACTCATTGGTTTACTGTATTGTTTTCACTGAATTTTAAGACTAGAACCAATCTTCTATTTTGCATAGATAAATATTTTTCACATATTCTTCAGGAACATATATATCGGTAAAAACAGAATTAGGTGTACAATTTTTCATTCATGAAATTTGGTATAAAGAATATTTTGTGATACAATTTTTTGGAGGGGGTATCGATTGTGATATATTTTGTTGCTTATTTTCATTTATAATAACACTGTGAAAAGTTTTTGAAATTAGGCATGAAATTAGATTTTATTGTGCACCTAGGATTGTATTTTCTACTTTATGTTTCTTACATTATACACAGTATTAATTACTTTCTTCATTATATGTATATTGTATTGTTATGTATTGTATATTTTAATTATAAATAGCAAAAAACTGATTTATATGTATGATATTTTATTTAGATTTATTGCCAAAGAACAAATACGCTCTGGCACAGAAGATTTGCATGCACTTATATCAAATGAACAAGTTTATTTTCTAAGTAGTGGAATGCCGTCTACGAGCAATGTGGTATTAACAGTTCCTTTCACTGACTTGTATAAATGTTCATATGTATTTTCTGATGCTGGAGTAATTGGGGAAGTAAGACATTATCTGCAGCTCATAATGAAGGCTGATAATGCAGCTGGTTCCATCACAGTTTCAAATGATTCAGCTGGCAGAAGACATTCCAGAAGTACATCTATTGAGCCTCTTTGCAAAAAACCACAAGTTCGTTGTGATTCTGAAGAAGTAGCCCAAAAAGTATGTTTTAGCTCTTGTGTCAAATCATTGTATTTTTATTTCATGCGAGGTATCACATTTTTTGTTTTCTTTAATTAGAAAAATGCTTATTATTAAATCATTTACCACATATTTTAAATTGCAATGTATGATTATATCTGCAAGTTCCAACACAGTTTGTATATCTTTTAGTTAATGGCGGCATCAGTAAAAGGACATAGACCCTCCTCCCAGACAAATGTTTTAAATTATTTTCTTTATATTATGCCATTCTATGTTCAAAATGCTTCAAAGAAAACTTTTTTCTTTTCATATAACTAAATTTTTTCATCATAAAGAGAAAAGTTGCCATCTAAACAATGCCTGAGACAAAATAGAAAAGTGGTTGTTGTCACTTTAAGGCCTCTGATCAGTGCTTGTGTAAAGGATAATCTTATAAAGGATGTTTCTCTCCTCTCCTTGCTTCTTTCCTGGGAAGATTACTTGATAGTATTTTTCTTCCAGGCTGTTATTTATCAGCATTAAATCCAGTCCCTTGGAGTTTAATTCCATGACGAGTAGTCTCAGCTTTGTAAATGAACATACTCAATGCAAAGGCGGTTCAATTCTTTTTTTTTCTTTTGCTGTAATTGTTAAATTTATAATTTAACTTTAAATTTGCTTGAATCTTTTTCTTAATTTTTCGAATCAACAAAGAGTAAGAAAAAACAGCAGTCACTTTTAAACTATTTTAACTAGAATGAAAACATATTAAGTAACAGCAAAGAAGTTGAAAATCACCTAATGATGATATTAGTAGGCGATATCATATCCATAATGATGAACCCTCCCCCCCAAAAAAATTTATTTCTGGGTTCACTTCTGCTTTTAGCACATTTATTTAAATTTACTTTTCTATACATACATTACCAATGAAGTAATTCAACTAATTTCATTTATACACCACCAACTGAATAATTATATAATTTTTCGAATATTTAAATATTAATTTTTTAATATATATCTCTTTGTTCTTGTATGCTTTTGTAAAAATTAATTGAATCTGTTTGGTGAGAAAATTCATTTGTCATGCGTTTGATTTCCCCCCCCCCCATCATCAGATTCTTTTCCCATTATCAGAATTTTCTTGTCTTTACCATTTGCTTATTGATTAATGTTGTATCATTTCAGGTTGCTATGCAAATTAATTACGCAAAAAGTTTACATGAAGAAAGAACTTATATGGTCATTGAAGATGATGACAGTGATGAAGATAAAGAATAAATATACAGAACTATGTATTATACATTTGATAGTTTTAATAATTTTTGATTATATTTCGTTTTTTTAATTGATCCTCATACTATGTATAGAATTAAGACCAAAGAGTTGTAGTTTTATTCTCAAATTATTTGTTAATATTCATAGTATATATTTGTATAGAAGAAAGCTCTAATATAAAGTAAAATCTTGTAGGAGATTGTTTTATTTGGGAGACTATCTTCATGTTACAGAAAATTTAGCTTGTACATATCTATGAAAATCACTATCAAATTTTATAGAAAGATATAAAAATTGATCTTCCTGTAAATATTTTATAGTTCAGAATATAAGTTTTATTTCAAAGTTTTGAAATATTTAAAATAACATGTGAGAAATTTATAAAATTGCCTTTTTATATAATAATCCAGAAAAATTTTGTGTTTTTTTTTTAAGTGCAAAGCAAAAGAAAATTTATTTTTTATAAGCACGCACTACTTAAGAAATTTTATTGCTTTCTGTTTTAAATTTGCTAGAAACAAGGCAGTAAAACTGTAAAATGTGTAAAACAACTTTGGAAATTTGTTAAATTTGTACAGCTATTAACATAAATAAAGTTGCTTCTGTATAAATATATATATATATATATATATATTTTGCATTAATAAAATAAATTCTTGGTGTATTAATTCTTGTATTTTTTTTTTTTTCTAAATACACTGTTGATATTTCAAAACATTTTAAAACACAAATAAAACACAGCAAATTATTCTACCAGAGCTTAGATGCAACTCTTAATGGGACAAAATCATAATGTGATATTCACATAGGAATTTTGAAACACAACTGCAACATAAAATAAGTATGCACAGATTCAAATTGGAAAGGATTTATTTGTAGATAATTAGCATTTTAAAATAATTATTAGTATGTTCTCACAGCAGTAACTGTACTCATTGATACTAAATTAGTCTCTAAGCAGGTACCATATCTCCCTAAACCACTTCTGTATAGATTTTGTTTCCATGATTTCTAATCATTAAAGTATTGATGAAAAGTTTGTTTAAGCTCTTCAATTTAAAGTATCAATGAATAGTTTATTCAAGTACTTCAATTTAAAATATTGATGAAAAGTTTAAGTTTTCCAGTTCTAAATTCACTTAGATTTTGGTGCAGAAGATTGCAGTTTCAGGTTTTTCAAAATTTTGGGTCACCAACTGATCTGATTTGCTAAATCAAAGATACCTTATCATCCCTTAAAAAAAGGTGTATTATTAGAGATCACTTAGTTAGAACATTAAACTAGGAGAGATGTTTATTTTCATAACATCAAAAATGTGGAATTTTTGATAAGTTGTTAAGATTTAATTGGTTTTTGATTTTAACACTATTAAATTTTCTGTTCTAAGCTCGACTTGAAGCTGATTCTTTTTTTGAAATAGGGAAATTCTAATTAATGGCCAGTTCAGTTTAGTTATTGAAATTTGAGAATCTTTAGCCTTGGTGAGACTACATGTAAATTTGCAATTCAACTTGGGAAAGAAAGCATGTAGTATTTACTAGTTTCTTTCAGAATATTAAAAGTAGAAATAATTTAATTTAATGTAATGCTGCCAAAAGTCTTTTTCATATTAAATAGTTTAGAGTAAAAAATATTTTAATTAATCGATGGAAACAGTAACTTTGTGACATTGGGCTATTCGCGGTTTCTCTTCACTAACCTTGGGGACTTTCAAATTGAGATTGATTGCTTTCGCTAAACAACCTTTACCCAACCAAAAATGAAACGTGATGAAGAACATTAATATGTAAAGCAGTTAGGAATGAAGTGAAGCGGTAGAATTGAGAATTATATAAACTCCATCTGAAGGAGTAGAGAGTATCTGAAGGAGGATCAGAGAGGCGTTGTAGTGAGAGGAGGTGAAGTCTAAGTGTTATATAAGAGGAAGGCGGAATTACAGTCTAGTATGGAGGTGCGAGTAAAGGTTACTCGGAAAAGGGATCCGATCTAGTATTTTCAGCAGTTGTTCCAGATTCGGAGTTGCAGTCGATAAAAGATATTGGTAAGAGGCTGTTAGATTATTGTTGGTGGGTTGAATTAAAGTGATAGAAAACTTAACCTGGAGAGCATAATTATTGGTGTCATAGTAAACATATACTAATAAATTGTGAAAGTTGTTTTGGTGGTTCTGTAATTATTGGTATCGTAGTACTTAATATTTGAAATTAGTGATGGCACAAGATAACGCCCGGAACGATCGGGTGTTACAACTTATTATACGAAAAGGTCGCAGCAGTGTCACTGGTTTTAATTTTCATGACCTGCGATTTGTATCCTGATTTCACCAAATATCTGTAATGCTGATTAATGGTGGTTTCTGCCCATCATACTGAACTGGATATCAAAATCCTCACATAATGTGAAAGTTAGAAAAATGAACTTGGAAATGTTACTTTCATTATTCGGACTAAATACTTGTATAGCCTTTGAGCGACCTTAATTCAAATTAGAAACTTACCAAGATTTGAATATGTTACTTAATCATTTGAATGCATTGTAGGAATAATAAATTTTCAAGTTCTTTTATGTGTTGGGGCCGCGGTAGCCTAGTGGTCAAGGTCGTGGACTAGCGGCCGGCGGTTTTCGTTCAGTCGCGGGTTCGATCCTTGGCCGCCAAAGACCCGCCGTGTAGCCGGGGCTGATGCGTGTTAAATCTGTTCGGGGCCCAAAGTCCTCCCGTTGGTGTGGTGTGGATGTTAGGAGAGGGGGTGCCAGCTCAGGTGTCGTCCTCGTCACTTGACCGTGGTTCAAAATTACGAGGTCCGTCGCCAATAGCCCTCGTGTTGCTTCTAGTGCGACGTTAATAAAAACTAAACATAAACAAATCTTTTATGTATGGGAAATAAAATTTGAGTCTTGTGGATATTGTAGAAAAATGCATAAAACTAGACCGTACATAAAATTTTTATAAAGTAGGTAAATGCTTTTAGAGTTTCAGTACATATTTCAATTGTAAAACTAAATTACTTGAATATTTTTTGCTGATGATTAGTAAAAATAGATTTGCTCTTATAGATTAGATGAACTTTTATCGTAAATAACAGCTAGCTTGATAAATTATTATGAATTATTACATGTAGCCTGTTTTCAATAGATATGTGAACTGAGATTATAACTACTTTATTAAACAAAATTTGAAGTAAAAACGACTTTATTCCCATTTGAAGCACTGCACTTGTCTCATCGCTGTTTACATATTTCGAAACAACCCTATAATTCTCCAGGAGTTTGTCTCTTCAGCTGCATCGTCATTTATCGTTCAAATAGGACCCCGCCGGGCATTTCATTTTTATTGAAGGGGGGAAACATCACACGGGGCTAAATCAGGTGATTAGGGTGAATGATCAAGCTCAGTGATCGAATTTTTGATGAAAAACAAACAAACGATCATTGCAGAATGGGAAAAAGCATTATCGTGATGCGGAAGTCATCCTTCATCAAGACACAAATTTGGCCCCACACGATCTCTTAAGTGTGTGTTTGAGGAGCTTTGTGTAGAAGGCATCATTCATTGTGTGATCTTCAGGGGGAAATTCATCGTGGAAAACTCCCTGCATGTCAAAAACAACCTACAGCACGGCCTTGATTTTTCGATCTCATCCCTACCCGCCCGCCCTTACCGAAACGCGTAACAAATTTAATAGAGCTATTTGTTGTCAGTGCAGTATCTTCATAAATGCTCGTCAATTCTTATGGATTTCACGAGAATTTCCCCCAAGTTTTACCAAAAATTTGAGTTTCAGTCTTTGTTCAGTAATAACATCAATTTCCATCGTCGACAGCGGAGGAAAACACAAACAACAGAATCATCCACAACTCAAATATCGAGGTCAAGTGAAAGCTTTCGAAGTTACTTTCTTAAAAATGGGATATATCTCCTCATCGTTCATTTTGAGTTTTAAATTTCATTTAGAGAATTTGATAACAAAGATAAGAAAGTAGTATTGAGAGAGATCTTGCTATCTGAAAATTCGTAGCTGCTTGATCAGCGTACGAAAAGATTAACGTGGGAGTACCGTGACGCTCACGCGAACGAAGCCTGCGCACCCCGGAAACAACTTCTTAGATATACTGTGGAACTCGCGATGAGCAGAATCAGGAATGTGGGAAGAGGACTAGAGAGAATTTTTCTAGTCTCGCGGTTGTCGCATGAATACTGACTGGTAATTGTACTGTAGTCAACCCGCCATTCTGTGGGCATGACCGTTACGTTGGATTAGTTCGCGTATTTTAAGGACAAACAAACTTATACATAGAAAAACGTACAATACCATATAACACATCGATCAATAACTCCCGAGTCTAACATTGAAAACAACATTTTTTTTTATTCATCAACATAACACCTTTTGTTAATCACCTTTTAGGGTGATACAATCGTTCCGACTTTTTT